>PVJI01019768.1:0-30487 GCA_004026765.1 Micronycteris hirsuta
AATCCTGGAGAGGGGCAGAGGAAAACAGACCAAGCAAGTTTCATCAGTGATGGAGAGGTGATGGGGGGTGGGGGGCAGGGACAGACGTGTCCCCAAGCCTTTCTGGGGCGGTGAGGGCAGGGTTCCTACAGGAGGTGGTAAGAGGTGAAGACTGGGTTGGGCTTCCTGATGAGGTGGGAAAAGTATTCCACCAGAGGGAATAGTGTGTGTGAAGACAGGAAGTGACTGAGCGTGGCTGGTAGGAGCTTGTGGGGGGCAGGGGAACAGATGAGGCTGTGGGGATAGGTGCCCCCGAAGCCGGGACCAGGCTCTGGTCTGGTGTGTCGGTTCCTCTCTGGGTCTTGCTCAGGCGGAGGGTCGGGACCGGGGGAGGAGTGGGGCCCCCGGGATGTGTGATGTGAGCTCGTGGCCCCCGCCCCAGCCGGGGCCCTGCACGTGCTGGTCGGTGCTGAGACAGCACCTCCCTAACTTCTTTCTCGGCTTGGAATTTGTCAGCTGCCCCCCCCCCGGGACCCCCTCACCTCCTCTGTGAAAAAACCTTCAAGGTCCTGATATTTTGAGTGGGGGGCCTTGGCGGGCCTGGTGGGGAGAACTTGGCGAACGCTAATAAAACAAGAGGTGACGAGCCCTGGCTGGTGTAGCTCAGTGGATTGAGCGCGGGCTGGGAACCAGAGGGTCCCGGTTCGAATCCCCGTCGGGGCACATGCCTGGGTTGCGGGCCGGGTTCCCAGTGAGGGCCATGTGAGAGGCAACCATACATTGCTCTTTCTCTCCCTCTCTTTCTCCCTCCCTTCCCCTCTCTCTAAAAATAAATAAAAAAAATCTTTAAAAAAAAAAAACAAGGGGTGCCCACGTGGGGGCCAGACACCCGTGAGGGGAGGATCAAGTGAAGCTGCCCAACCGTGGCTGACTCTTTTCCATAGCTGATTGGTGCTGGCTGAGGGGCAGCCCCTGGGGGCGGCCTCCTGCAGGAGGGACTGGGGGTGACCGGGAAGGAGCAGGTTGCTGCTTCATCCCCAGAGCCTGTGAAATTGGGGCAGCACTGGGCCTTCAGGGACCCGTTGTGGGAGGGAAGGGGCAAAGACGGAGCCTGTGGCTTGGCAGGGAGCTTGGCCTGTCTGGGTCACCCCCTCTGGAGAGGTGTCCACAGGGCCACACTCATCATGCTTGTCAGCCACGGCGACACTTGTGGGTCCCACGTCTTGACCTCCTTCTGGACATCATCCCACGGAACTCTCACGGCAATCCACGAGTGATGTGCTGTGCGGACAGGGAAACTGAGGCACGGAGTGGCAAAATGACTTACCAAGGCCACAGCACCAGCAGCCCAGGTCACAGCCCCTTTTGGTCACTGTACCCCGAGTCCCAGGAATGGTTACAACGATGCGCTGGGGGTGGGTACCCCATACACCCGCCCACTGAGGGGAGCAGACAGGGGCACGGCCCGGGAGGTGAAGGCAGGCGGCCTGACTCCAGCTTATGCCCGGGCGGACCCCAGCAGCACCCTGAGCCTGCGTCCCCTCTTGTAAGAAATGACAGTACCCCCGGCACCGTTACTGCGAGCAGAGGAGAAAGGGCTGCGAGGACTGGGGGGGCTCCCCTGACCACGGGGAGAGGGGTTGTTTGAAGAGCCACCCTGGGCCCAGGCGCCATGGCTGCGAGCTGCCCCTCAGTCTCTGCCCGCCTCTCTGTGCCGCCCACCCCACCCCCTCAAACGCATACAAGAGCACATGAATCTCAGTTTTCCAAGAAGCGCCACCAATGGCAGGACAAGGTCTAGTTGACTGGGAAGGAGAGGGACCAGGAGGGGCTCCCTGGATCCACATTTCCGTTGCTCTGTCTCCAGCTGCTCAGTTACACTGAGTCCAAAGGGGCACCTGGGAGTCACGCCCAGTGGGCTTGAGACAGGGGACCAAGCCTGGAAGCCAGGGCGATAAGGCTGAAGCAGAGATGTGCACAAGGAGTTCTGGGCATGGGGCGGGGCTTTTCAAGTGGGGTCTTGTAGGATGACTAGGAGCTTACTGTTCACAGTTCCTGCCGTACCACCCTCTGCCTGTGTGGCCCTTGGCTTGCATGCTCACCCCCCTTCTCATCCATAGGTTGGAATGGGAAGGGCCTGCTCTGCTGAGACTCCAGAAGTTATGGGCAGTGAGGGTCTCACCAGAGGCCAAGCACTCACAAGGCCAAGGACATTCCATGTTGTTGGTTTCCCAGAGGTTCCTGGCATAGGGAGGCACTGCTGTCTGCCCCTCAGCACACTCCCACCTCCTCTCCCATCTCTCCTCTTTCAAGCTTCCCTGCCCTGTCCACCCAAAGCTCTCGTGTTTTCAGTAACAGGCCTGCCCACTTCCATCTGATTCCTGACACTGCCACTGGCCAGCTGGGTGACCCTGGGGAAGTCCTCAGTCCCTCTGAGCCCTGGCTTCCTCATCCTCAAAGCGGAGTAAGTGACGGTGTTTATCCCCAGGCAGTGCGCTCAGCTCAGGGCCCTGCGCACAGGAATTGCGCCTCACACGCATCCCTTCCCGTTCTCCCGCTGCGTCCCAGCACTGTGCTTGCTCCCCCACATCGTCGCCTATGACAGCCCTGTGGGGAGACCTCCGTTTGCAGAGGAAGAAACGGAGGCTCATTTGGGGTACCTGGCCTGTGGTCAGGGCTCTAGGCTAGCGTGAGCCCAGAGATCATGCACTTGGCCTTGTCGGTGAGTGGTTCTGTGCCCTGGCTACACAGTAGCACTCAGTGGATGCTGACGGGCAGACCCCACCCCAAACCTGTTGAATCAGACTGAGAGTGGAGGGGCCCTGGGGCTTAGAGTGTTTTTTTTTTAATTTTTTTTTAAAGATTTTATTTATTTTTAGAGAGAGGGGAAGGGAGGTAGAGAGGGAGAGGAACAGCAATGTATGGTTGCCTCTCACATGGCCCTCACCGGGGAGCTGGCCTGCAACCCAGGCATGTGCCCTGACTGGGAATCGAACCGGGACCCTTTGGTTCCCAGCCTGCGCTCAATCCACTGAGCTACACCAGCCAGGGCTGGCGTGTTATTTTTAAAAGCGCCACCTCCACCAACTCCCGGCTCAGTGATTGCATTGAGCAATTACAGCTGAGGACCCCAGTCCCACCTTGCTGCCTCCATCCCTCGCCCCTTCCTCCGCCCGTCCTCCTTTGCCCTCGGCCTCCGGCTTGGGGGGGTGCACCATCTTTTCCTGATACTTGGCGTGAAACCTGCAGACCTGTTTTCTCTAGCGGGCCTTTTCAGGGAACACCTTGCTTTAGCAAGGCCCCCAGGGCTCAGGGTAAGCGATGTTTCTAGACACACAGGTTGCATCAAGTTGCTGGGAAGGATTTGAACTCTGATGACAAAGTGAGTGGGACCTGGGGACCCGACAAGCCCTCTGGAGGGCAGGGGGCAGCCAGCCCTGGGACAGACACTGCTGTCACCGTCATGACCCTACCTGGCTTCCAAACCCAAAATGGGCCGTGCGCCACAAGACCAGCTCTGACTGAGTACACCTGCCCGTGGAGATGGACGAGAAGAAACAGGGGGACCCTACGCCCGCCTCCCTTCGATGAGCTGGAAGTTGGAGGCTTGCGTGGCTCAAGATGGGCAACTGTTAGGTTGTCAGAATTTTGAAAGCGGGTTGTCAAATACAGATGCCATCAAAAATTAAAGTGTCAGACAAACTTACCATGGCATTGAAATGGCCATGGTAGTTACATTCAAAATTACATTTAAAAGAAGGACCCTATATTCTCAAAACTCACCCCTTTCCAGTCATCTGATAACCTCTTACTGTTACTCAGTATTTACGTTCTCCGGGGTGTGTCTGAGGCACCTGGCGCGCTTCTCAGCTCTTCCCAATTCTGCCTTCGTCGCTGTTACATTGTAGCTAGAAACTGGCCCTGGTGGGAATGTGGGCGCCCCAGACACTGGCAAACATTATAAATGAAGGGCCCTCCTTCCAGAGAACTAGCTGTTCAACATTTGCCAGCACATACACCACAGACTGTGATTTCACATTTTTCCCCTTTCCAATAGACATTATTTTTTTTAGAGAAGCCTCAGGTTCATGGCAGCCCTGAGCGGGAAGTGCGGAGAGTGTGCCGCACCCCGTACTCACCCCGTACTCACACGGCCTCCCCTGCCCCCCGCCCCCTGCCCAGAGCCGCCCGTGTGTTGCAATCCATGAACCTACACGGACACATCGTTGTCCCCCAAAGTCCATGGGGTTTAGACAAATACTTAATGACAGGCACCCACCATGACAGTATCACAGAGAGTAGTTCCATGGCCCAAAGATCCCTCTCTGCTCCGCCTACTCGCCCCTCCCCGGCCCCACCCCTGGCATCCACGATCTCATCCCTGTCCGCACGGTTTCGCCTCTTCCAGAACCCCAGAGACTTGGGTCAGACCGTGTGCAGCCTCGGCCGACCGGCTCCTTTCCCTTCAAGTTCCTCCGTGTCTGCTCATGGCTTTACAGTTTATTTCTTGTTCAATATCGTTCCATCGTCTGGAGGGACCACAGCTTGTCTGTCCATTTACCTGCCTGAGGACAGGCTGGCTGCTTCCAGGGCCAAGCAGTGATGCTGAGTGTAAACCCCCGTGTGCTGCTTTTTGGGGGGATGTCAGGTTTCAGCTCCCTCGGGTAGATACCAAGAAGTGGGATTCCTGGTAAGAGCTGGTTTCGTTTTGCAGGAAACCTCCAAACTGTCCTTGGAAGTGGCTGGACCACTTCGCCGTCCCACCGGCAATGACTGAGAATGGGCCCCTCTTGGTCCTCGTGTCCTCGCCGGCATTTGGCGGTGGCGGCGTTCTGGGTCCAGCCATCCCCACGGGTGCGTGGCGGCGTCCCACTGCCATCTAACCCGTGTTTCCTTTATAACACACGACGTGGAGTGTCTCTTAGTGGGCTTGCTTACCATCCGTATGTCTTCTTGGGTGAAGTGAAATCAGGTTGTTTATAATTAAATTTTGTATAAACGTTTTCTCACAGCAGATAGTCTTAAAAACAATTGTTCTCGCGGGGCCCATTGCCGACGTGACCTCGCAACGCGGTTTCTGTGCAGGAGGTGGCATACTGTCCCTATTGTAAATACAGAGGTTGGACCATTGCTCCTGCCCACCGGGACCCTGGACCAGGGCCTGCCCCCGGCAGCGCCTGATCACTGTTCGTGTCCTTGCCAGAACCGAACACGGCTGTCTTCAAATGGACGTCTGGGACCTCCGCGGAGCCTCCCGATGATCGCGTCCCCACCGAGGAGTGGCGAGGTGGAGAGAGCGCGGGTGACGCCCATGCCCCCTGTCGGGCTGCGTCCGGATCTGTCCCCGTGCCCCCAGGCAAGCCGTCCGCCTCTCTGCACCTACAGAACCAGGCTCAGGGTTGGAAAATACCTGCTTCCTTGTCAGAACCCCCTTCTGACCCAGGGCACCCCGCACTAGTCAACCAGGGCTCCTCAGCGTCCCCTTAACACAGTGTTCCCGCAGCGACTACTACCAGGCGACGAGAAGGGCTGGAGGGGTGACGGCGTGCGCCAGCCCTGGTCCCCGCACACCAAAAAGCCCCCGTGACTCTGACTGTCTGTGCAGGTCGCTGCCTGGGCAGGAGCTGAGCACTGACTCACCTGTGCTCAGTAGGAGGGCAGTGTAGTCCAGTGGTTAGGAGTGTCAAAGGGTTGGGGGGAGTGAGTCCCAGTTCTCCCACTCATAGGCTGTGTGACCTTAGAGAAGTCACTAGACCTCCCAGGTCCTCTTCCCTCGTCTGTATGATGGGTGATAATGACGCCCACCTCCTACGGTTGTGGGTGTGCGGGCTCCGTGCACAAAGTGCTTGGCACACTGGGGGCTCCCTGGAGGGCAGCCGGGGCGCCCCTTTCAGAATCACGGAGACCACTGTGTGTTTGCACGGGGCCCTGGTGGCCAAGCAAAGGCCTCCTGGCTGGGCCAGGCCTCTGGCCTGGGAAGGTCAGTGCCCCGCCCCCACCACCTGCAGGATCCAGAGGAAAGGGGACCATTGCGCAGAGGAACGGGCACACTACAGCTGGTCAGAAAGGACTAGTGGCAGGGCCACGGCTAATCTTTGGGGTTACTTGGCCAGCTAAGGAGAGACTCGGCACCCCGCAGTGGCTGGGCCTGGCCAAAGTCAGGGCCTCTCGGAGATCAGGGCTGTTCTGGCTGGTCTAGGATGGCCCCCGCCTCGCCCCGCCCCGGGGCCCTGGAGTGTGGACAGGTGCCTGCAGTCAGCGCCCCGTCAGAGCTTTCTGGGTGAGGGGGAGTGAGGAGAGACCACCGGGTACAAGAAAGGCAAGGGGACCAGAAGCTGCCACAAGCTCTCTCCAGCACCAGGAGAAACTGACTGTGCGGAAGGACGGGAGGCAGAAGTGGCAGATGCCTTGTAGGGGTGGGCTTCCCTCCAGATGCACTGTCACTTGCTCCAGGCTCCACTTGACCGGCTTGCTCGTGTGGTTTGGTCATTACACTGTGAGCCAGCACTGGCTGCTCCTGGTCTGTGGCCTGGCCTTCACTCCCCCTGAGCTCGCAGGGGGAAGGGCCAGTCTTACCCTGGGGGAGGGGCTGAAAGCTAGGTCGGAAGCCCCCTATTTGCTGGGGCCTCCCTTTCCTGCCCCTTCTGCTCCTCCCTAGACCCCACGTGCTTGGGGGGTGGGGGTGGGGGCAGGGGCCGCACCAGCCGGGAACCTTTCATGTGGGACTTGGCGGGAAGGAAAAGAGACTCTGCCGGCGGTTTCCAGCGCCCGGGCACGTTCTCCGAGGCCATTACAGAGCTTATTACCTTCAGGCTGGAAGCTGTTTAAAAGTGTGGTTTTGTTCTAAAACGCAGCGTTTTCGGACAGCCAGAATTAACAAGCCCCCCAAGTGAATTCAGAGGGGATTAGTGGGAAGGTTCTAAACGAATTCCTTCCCCATCGTGTAAGCAGCTCAGAAAAAATGCTCTTCCCCAGTTTAAGGGCGAGTGTGGCATTTTGATGTGGGCCCATTTCCTTATAAAGTCCCCTCAGAGGAGGGGGAAAGCGAAATCTTAGGTGGGAGGCAAAAACTTAACCCGGAGCCAACAAATTACTTGTAATTTGCAAGCACATACACTCTGCCCATAGGGACCAAAGGCTGGCATAGGAATGAATGAATGAATGCATGCATACATAAGGTGGGGGCAGACAGGGAGGGAGAGATACAGGAAGGGCGGGAGGGACAGAGGGTAGGAGGGAAAAAGCCAAAACTGACCCACGTGGGCCCACTCAGATTGATGAAACCTTAATTCCAGCATGAGGACTCTTCCTAAAGTTCACAGCCACTTTTCCAAAGCAAAATGCGTCATGAGCCCTGAGATAATAAAAGGGAGCTGCTAAAGCCGGACATTCCTCTGGGAGCAAGAGCAGGCCCAGCATATACCCTCCAGGTTCCAGTTTGGCATGGGGAGCAGTTCTGCTTAAACAGCCGTGTCGGAACCTTGCCAAGGGCAAGGAGACCCCCACAGGGTCCCCACGGAGCCTCTCTGCCCCCAGGTGCTCGGGTGGGAGGGCCTCAGCCTGGGGGATAGGGTGCAGCTAAGGAGAGGTTCTCTGAAAGGGGGAGGGGAGGGGAGGGGAAGACCGCCCCAGGTGAAGGCACAGGTTAGGGCCAACTTTAGGTGATGTTGCGTTTCAGGTGCGAGCGTTAGGAGTCCAGGGGGCTCGTCTGCCTGGGGGCTGGAGTCGAACAGCCTTCTCGCTGTGTGGACTTGAGCCAGTGACCCCCTCCAGCCTCAGTTTCCCTGGCTATGAAATGAGAACGAGCGAGGGTAGCAGCGTACCTGACTCCTAGGGTGATTCTTTACGGAGGAGCGCGCGTGACCCAGCCCTTGGCCCGCGGGACGCACCGGGCACGTGGGAACCGCCTGTTACTCACTGCGGTTGGATTTCCGGGAATTTGGTTTCCCAGGATGAGAAGGGGGCAGTCCTAGCCACAACCCCGGACCTAGCCGAGAGTGAGGAGCAGGGGTGGGGAAAGAGATGTCCGAGCGGGAGGGCAGACGAGGCGGCAGGAACAGGGGGAGGGCGCGTCGCCCCTTGCGCCCCTCCTCCGCGCGCTCCCTACCCTGCGCGCCTCTCCCACTCCGCACTCACACTGGGCGGCGGCGGGCGCGGGCCGCGCGGGGCTGGGCGCGCCGATCTATTAACGTCTGTGTGTCTGGGCCGCGGGTCTGCGGCGAGGCAGGCGCCAGGGGCTCGCCTGGAACCAGATGTGCCGCGGCGCCGCTCTGGCCGCCACCGGCGCGGCGCGCTCGCACGCACGGGCTGGCGCGCACATGGCCAGGCGGGGTGGGCGGCGGCTGGCGCGTCGGGCCCGGCACCCCCTGGGTTTCGGGGTCGACCCTAGACCCGTGCGTGCGTTAAAGAGACCCCCACCCACTAGCAGTGCGCCGACAGAGCCCCGCCCAGATGGAGAAGTAACCCCTCCCCCGCCCCCCTGCAAGTTCGGATCCCGGGGTGGCGTCTGCCCCGCCCTGTCCCGGGAGAGAGAAGGATGGCCTCTCCAAAGCCCAGCCTCTCCAACACCCCCTTACAAGGGCTAGGGACTGTTCCCGCAACCCCCTCCTCCCGTTTGTTTTCTTAAGTTTGTGTCTAAGATTTTCTAAAGTTCTGAGTCAGAGCTTCCCCTAAGATGAAGAGTTTGGTCCGTACTGAGAAATGCCAAAAACGGAGGTGGTGGTGGGGGGGGGGGAGCAGGAAATTGGGCGAAGGAAATGTAGGAGTTGACGGCTTTGAAACACACAGACTTTGAAGGGGACTTTTCGCCCACTAGGGAAATACAAGGGTGGCATTGAGGCCTGTCCCAGCTTGGCACCAAATCTGCGTCAACCACAGGACGGTCCCCAGCCCCGGCTGCCGGTCAGCAGTTTGCCCCACCCCCACCCCCACGGCTGCCTTGGGGTGCTCCGCTCTTCAGGACCGGCTGCTTGCCTCCTCGACCTCCTCTGGGGTCCTGTGAAGTGAGGGGGCTGGGCCCCCGAAGCTCCCAGGTCTCACCGCCTGGGCCGTGGCTGGACTGGTCTCAGCGGGGGGCTAGGAAGGCGGGGAGGAGTCGCTTAGAGCGGAGAGGAGGGGTAGGACGCGGGGCAGGGCTCCGCGGAGACCGCCGCACCGAGGCCTTTGTGGTTGGGGCGGTCCCTTGGTTGGCGGCCCTTCCGCCACGCTCTCCAAGAGCGTTTCGTGGAAAACGTTGGAAGACTCGTGGAAAGAGTGGATTTCCCGGCCTTGCTGCCTGCCTTCCCTGTTCTGAAGGTGGGGGGAGCTGGGATGCTGAGTGGGTGGCAGGGGGTGTCTGCTCATAAGCATCAACACTGAAAGATGAATCCTCTCTGAGGTGCCTGTGGGTGGGGGTGGGGGAAATCTGCGCCGCTGTCTCCAGGGCTCCGGCCGGGGAGGGGGAGGGGGAGGGTGGAGCCCTGGCCGCGGGAGCGTTGGCCGCGCGTCAGCACTGCGGTGGCTGCTGCCTCTGCACCCCTGTCATCTTGTTGGAACATTCGCGTGCCCACTTCATGAGAACGCGGAGGGCCCAAGGAGGAGGGACTCCACCCCAGCTGCCGAGACCCAGCCTGGGGCTTGAGATCAAGTCCGCGTCGCGTTTGGGGGCTCAAGGAACGAGCCCGTTCGTTCCAAACCTGTAGGAGGTGGAGGGAGGGTCCAGTTGAGAAGGCATCGGGTCTGGCCATCCCTGCCCTGCAGGGCAGCTCAGCAGCCCCGCCCCAGGGCCTCCTTCTGTCCCTCCTTCCCTACGGGAAGAAGATGTCCCCAGGCCTCTGGCCTTGATCAGGCCGGCTCCTTTGGGAGGGAATTTCTCTGGCTCTTGCCCCCAACCCTCCAACGGATGGGAAGGTCAGGAAAGCGGGCAGCTTGTTCACAGTTTACGCCAATCAAGAGTGTGTTGAAGTCTTCACGTGCTTGGATAGACAGGTAATTGGGGGACCTTCCCGTTGGGACCCCAACTCCATCGTTCATTCAGGTAGTCAGTCGACCAGTATTTACTGAGCACCTACTGTGTGCCAGGTGCTGAGAATAAAGAGGCGAGTTCAGTCTGTGACCTTGGCTTCCTAGCTTCTCCTGAAGCATCTGTAAAGGACAGAACCCCCCCCCCCAACACACCCCCACCTTGGCACACTCCAGGTGCCAAAGCATCTCTCTCTCTCTTTTTAAAGATTTTATTTACTTTTTTAGAGAGAGAGGAAGGGAAGGAGAAAGAGGGAGGGAAACATCCATGTGTGAGAGAAACATCTACAGGTGCCTCCCGTGCGCCCCCAACCGGGAACCTGGCCGGAAACACAGATGAGTGCCCTCACCGGAGAAACTCTGAGCCTGTTAGTGTGCAAGCAAAAGGATTAGTGCTGCGTTCTGATGGGACAGCGACCACAAGGGTGGCCCGAGGCCAGGCGGCCGAGAAAGGGTCGAGAGGACAGAGAAAGGCCTTTGTCTGAGGACTTCTGTAGTGGGCGGGGCGGGGGAGCTACACGTTGATTGACCAGGAAAGGTGGTGCAAGCTTTCCCGGGGAGACGTGACTACCCAAACGTGGACAGGGGTGGGGGTCTGTTAGCCCAAATCCTGACCTTGCTCCAGACGCCATTTGTTCATTGGACACCTGTGACGGGCAGGCAATCAACCGATGTTGTTTGGTGGGCTTGAATTCATTCCGTGGCATGAATACTCGGTCTCAAGGTTCTCCTTTCCCCGCTAGTGGAGATGATACACACAGACTTTCAAGGGCGCCTCCCGCCCCCTGCACCGTCAGAGTTTACGGGTGGTGTTCCAAGTGCCTGGCAGCCTTATCGAACCAGGCTCAGAACTACTGGGTCAACGGGAGAAGCATGTCTCCCTTTGCTTTTAGCCTCCAGCATGAAGTTCCTGGTTGGACCGCAGTGGTGAGGGCCCTGCCTTTATTTCCTCTCTGGCCGCTCATTCTACTATAATACTCAACCGGGAATCGAACCGGAGAACTTTTGGTTTGCGGGCCAACACGCAACCCACTGAGCCACACCAGCCGGGGCTCAGAGCGTCTCTTTTAAACAAGCTTCCCAGGGAGTTCCAAAGCGAATGGCCAGTGGACACCCCTTTGAGGGATCTGGAGGTCCTCTGTCGGCCCCTCCCCAAGGGTCACAGGGTGGCGAGGGGGACAGGGTGGGTTCCCAGAGTCATGGCAGAAGGTGCTGGAAAACTGCCTTCAAGTGTTAGCAAAGTGGCCCTGGGAAGAGTCCCTGCATGCTGCCCCTCCACGTGTGACCCCGGGACAAGCGGGGACACGGCAGGGAGAGGGATTACGGCCCGCTGCAGCGGGGAATTGTTTGGAGTCAGGGCCGGCCGTCGCTCAGGGGCGTGACTGGGCAGCTAGCAGGGAGGCCGAAGATGGCTCCGGGCCGGGCTCCGGGTGAGCACCTCGCCGGGGAGGCTGGGGCACCGCAGGGACCGCAGACCTGAGGGCACCAGGACCCGGAGCCTGGTGTGTGGGTGCGGGCAGAGCTCTCAGAGTGGTTTGAGGAGAGAGGTCAGTGAAGCCACAGGAAATGGGAGTGGGCTGTCTGCGTCCAGCGCCAGCGGGTGTCCCGCTGACCCCAGCAGGTGTCCGCTGAGGGCTTGGAGAGGCCCCAGAGGTCTGCAGTTGGAAGACAGGAACTGCTCCCCCCTCTACCCCGGTCCTGAGCTGCAACCTCACTTTGGTCTGGAAATGGTTAACTAGGGCCACTGTCCTGCAGACATCAGCCACTCAGGGGACAGACAGACTGGACAGGAATCCCGGTGTCATCGCTGCCTGGCTGTGTGACCTGGATCTACTACTTCAGGTGCACCTCCCAGTCCCCCGCTGAGACCAAAGCTTCACAGCAGCGCCTTTCCCATTTTAGAAGGCTGGGCTTGATAGCCCAGTGCCAGGCACTGGGTTACAGTCAATTGAAGCCAAAAATAAAAATAAAAATAAAAATGGTGGGGAAGGTGGAGCCCTCGTCCCCTGCCCACAGGCCCGAGCGGCGGGCAGGAGAGCCGCGCAACACCCCAGACGGCCTAGGAGCCGCGCGGAGCCGAGCCTGGACTCACAGACGGGTCATAGAAACCTCCGGCGGTGCCCGGAGGTCGGGCGCTCGGGGACTGCAGAGCCGGGGGCACAGGGTCCTCAACCTCTAAAGAGGAGCCAGTGGGCACTGCCTTTCTCTCAGCCGCTTCCTGGGCGGGGACCCAAGGTGGAACCTCAAGGTGGAGAGGGACAGACAGGCAGACTTTTCTGGGGCTAAAAAGCCTGATTCTTCACCCAGCTGACTTTTCTGGGTGGGATCTGTGGACGGGATTCAGAGTTCACACCCCGTCCCCCCACCCCGCCCCGAGACGCAAGCCGACTCCTGTGCGGGCACCGATGTTTTCAGGGGAAAGGCCCACGGAATCTGTCAGACAACTTAAGGGGTTCACGGTCAAAATCAGGGAGGAGCCAGTGAGCCAGGGCCTCGGTTTTACGTGGGCACTACACTAACGGCCGTCTGTGCGGCCCCGCCGCGATGCCCGGTCCTGAGGACAGCTCTGGGCTGTCCCACCCTCTCTGCGCCTCCCTGGGAGTCGGGCATCCGTTCTGATCCTACCCCCGGGCACAGAGGGAGAACCCGAGGGCCAGGACGGAGACTCTCCTGACTGATGTCACATGGCGGGGTGGGATGGTGCTTTCCTCATTCCCCGAGGCTTGAGAGGGCAGCCACTTACGCTCTGGGTGGGCAGCTGGTTGCCCCCGCAACCATGTCCAATTGCTGGGTTAGGGGTCTGCTCCCCTACCCCCACCCCCACCCCCTACCCCCCGCCCCATAGAACCCAAGAATAGAGAGGGCGCAGGAAGGAGGAAAGTGGGTGTTCTCAGAGCTCGAGTCTCAGCAGATGGCACTGGGGGGCCTGCTATCTGTGGCGAGCCCTTGGTCAACCCACGGCCCCTCCCCATGCCTCAGTTTCCCCACCTGCAAAAATGAGGGGCTTTGACAGATGACTTGTAAGGTCTTTTCAGATCTGAGTCCTCGGGAAGATGATAAGGGGCTTGAAATCCCAGAGCTGTTTGCAGGTCTGCGTCGGAACCGAGCCACAGGATCGGAACATCTCTGTCCCCGGCCACTAGGCCGCTCCTGGGCTTGCAGGAGCTGGCCTGGGCTTTGAGGGCCCGGGGTTCTTACCTGGGAGAGGAAACCCCACACGGAGCGCTGAGCGGCGGCCTCGCCTCGCCCTGGGCTGGAAATGGTTAACGAGGGCAGCGTTCCTCCAGATACCAGCCCCTCATGAAAATGTAGGTTTTACAATACATTTGGCATGTGGCCACCGACCCGAGATTAAAACCAGACGCTGACCCCCTCCCTAGATCGAATTTTGAGCAGGGAGCTGCTGTCACCCTCCTCAGCGGCTCCTGGCCCCTCGCCCTGTGCACCCCCCTCGTCCAGGGGACCCTACCCTCCGGAGCGTGGGTTTGGGGTCTTGGGAGCAGAGATGATGAGCTGACCACTGAGGTGACCAGGGGAGGCGGGAGTTTGGAGCCCCTGGCTCGAGGAGCTCCGGGGCAGAAAGCCATCAGGCCCGGAGGCTGGGAGCTTCCAGAGCCCCCCCACCGGACTGAGCTGGATGGTCGTCCCTGGCCTCGGCCCTCCTGGCCCTTTTCTGTGCCTGACAGTAGAACACACATGCTCTCTGCTCAGTGGCTTCTCCTCTGAGCCCCCCACCCCTTGGTCTCAGAAGCTTTAGCCTCATCCTTGCCTGCCCCCGGCTTCCCCCAGGGAGCCTGCTGTGGCAACCCCCCACCCCACCCCTCACACGGAGGGTCTCCCCCGCACCCCCACACAGAGCAGCTTTGGGGGCCCAAGCACTGCCGAGCCACCACCCTCTGGGCCTTAACCACTCCTCTCCTGCTCCCTGTCACTCCCCTCCCGGTGTCCCCTTTTTGCCAGTCTCTGCCAGTCCCTGTGTCCCTCTCTCTGACCTTTCCCCCTTTTCTGTTTTTTTAACAACCACTTTATTGAGTTATAATTCACACACCATACAATTCACCCACTTGAAGTGTGCAAGCCAGTGATTTTTAGTGTATTTGGTTGCGCAATCAGTTCTAGAACATTTTCATCGCCCCAGAGAGGAACCCTGCACCCAGAGAGGAGCCATCACCCCCGAACCCCTCCTGCGCCTCCCCAGCCCCTGGACACCACCCAGCTGCTGCCTGCTCCTGTGGGTTTGCCTGCCGTGGTCACTGCGTGTAAGTGGGGCCGTGCGGCCCGCGGCCTTCCGTGAGTGGCACTGACTTCTTCCACTCGGCATCACGTCCTCCAGGCCCGTCCACACTGTCCCGCGGACCAGAGCTTCCTCTCTTCGGAGAGTGGAGTAGTTTCCCCTGTGTGGAGACACTACCTCTGGTGTATCTGTTCATCAGCGGATGGGCAGGTGGGCTGTTTCCGCTTTGCGGCTCTAAGGAAGCATGCCGCTGGGAACATTTGTGTAGAAGTTTTGTGTGGACGTCTGTTTTCGTTTCTCTTGGGTAGGTACCTACGAGTGGAGTTGCTGGCTCGTCGGGTAACTCAGTGTTTCACGTCTGAGGGACTGCCAGACTGTTCTCCAAAGTGGGTCCCCCACTTCACACACCCCCAGCAGTGGGTCGGGGCTCCAGGGTCTCACGTTCTTGCCGACACTTTTTTTTTTTTTTAAGATTTTATTTATTTATTTTAGAGAGAGGGGAAGGGAGGGAGAAAGAGGGAGAGAAACAGCAATGTGTGGTTGCCTCTCACATGGCCCTCACTGGGGACCCGGCCCGCAACCCAGGCATGTGCCCAGACTGGGAATCAAACCGGGACCCTCTGGTTCCCAGCCTGCGCTCAATCCACTGAGCTACACCAGCCAGGGCCCGACACGACTTTTGATGCCAGTCGCCCTGGCGGGTGTGAAGTGGTAACTCACTGTGGTTTGTTTTTTGTTTGTGTGTTTGTTTTAAACATTTTATTTATTTATTTTAGAGAGGGGAAGGGAGGGAGAAAGAGAGGGAGAGAAACATCAATGTGTGGTTGTCTCCTGTGTGCCCCCTACTGGGGACCCGGCCCCCAACCCAGGCATGCGCCCTGACTGGGAATCGAACCTGCGACCCTTTGGTTTGCAAGCCGGCACTCAGTCCACTGAGCCACACCAGCCAGGGTGTCACTGTGGTTTTGATTTGTGTTTCCCTGACGGCTGGTAGCACTGAGCGTCTTCTCATGCGCTTACCAGTCGTTCGTGCACTTTCTTTAGAGAAAGGTTCTACTCCCATCCTTTGACCATTTTTAGATTACATTATTTAACTTTTTATTTAGAGTTCTAAGAGTTCTTTGCTTTCTATAGACAATGATCAACTATATGATTAGTAAACATTTTTCCCTGTTCTGTAGGTTGTCTTTTCACTTTCTCGATGGTGTCCACAGAAGTTTTTGATTTTGATGATGTTGGACTTCTTTTTTCCTTCGGGGGCTTGTGTGCTGGGCGTCACATCTAAGGAACCGTTGTCTGGCCCTTTGGAGGGGAGGTGGGGACTTCAACTCGTTTTCTGGAATGAGGCATTCCTCCATTTATATAGCCACTCATCCAGAAATATATTTGAAACCAAACTTCTGGTTTAGTCCCGGGGATGCAGCAGTGACGAGGCAAAGCCAGTCCCTACCTTCCTAGAGTTTAGACTCAAGTGGAAGAGACAGGCAGAAGCAGACACCCGCAACAGAGGAACGACTTAGTTACAGACGTGCGTGCTGGGGCCCAGGAGCCCATCGCAAGGAGACCCGTCCTGGTCCGGGGGCTGGAAAGGCCTCTCAGGGCAGAACAGCCAGGCTCTGACTAAAGGCAGGAGAAGCATTCGCCAGGCAAAAGGGGTGCCATGCTCCAGGAGGCGGGAACAGCACGTGCAAAGGCCCTGAGGCGGGTAGGAGCTCGTGCTGCCTGGTAAGGCAGACCCCCTTGGCCCACGGTCCCCCTGCCAGAGGGTGCAGTGGCCCCATGGAAGTGCGGGCAGCATGCCATGTCCTTCGTCAGGGCGGCTCCAGCCCCCAAGGAGATCCAGATGCATTACAGCTGCCTCCGGGGCGCTGCCGAGGTTTCTAGGGACCACGAGGGAGCCCTGCGAGCCTCAAGCCTGCTGGGACCTTCCTGTAGCCACACTGGTTGCTGGCCTTGGGGCTAGCAGGGGGTGGGAGTGGAGCTGTCCCAGGCCAGGACGGCCATGACCTCCCCCCCAGCTTCTCACGTGCTGCGCGGATGCCTGTGAGGCCGTGTGACGTGGATGGGGCCCCGGTGACACTTTCTGAGTCCTCGGGCCCCACTGCATCGTCCCTCCTCACCTTCTTTCCTGAAATGTTTGCTCCTTCTCCAGACTGGTAGCTATAAAAACGTGTCAGCACCTTGGGTTTTGTTCAAAATTAATGAGGTGAAACATCCTTGGAAGGAGGAGGGGCCGCGGCTGGCTGTGGTTGACCCCGCCCCCTGCCCTGTGAAGGTGGTCTCACGTGACTCACACTGGCCAGGCCCTTGGGGCTCTGTAAGCAGGACCCTGGACCCTGGAGACAGCCCAGAACAGAGGGCAGACTCTGCAGTCCCTCTACACCCTTCCAGTGCCTCCTTGTTCGTTCATTCATTCATTCACCGAACACGTGAAGTATAGTTGTGAAGAGTTTACCTTGGGCCAGGCTCTGTGATGGGTCCCAGAGAGACAGAAAACAGTAAGTTCCAGTTCCCGCTTGACAAATGACTCCACACTTACCCTGCAGTGACAGAGCTACCAGGGGTTGGGGGGGGGCTGTTCTGGGAAGGCTTCCTGGAGGAGGTGGTGTAGCTGCTGAGACTGGAAGGTGCGCCAGGGAGGGAGAGAAGTTGCCAGCCCAGGAACGCTTTGAGCAGGGGTCCACAGGGCGAGGGTGGGCATGTTCAGTGTAGGCACAGATTTTAGGGAGGCCAGGAACCCAGACAGCAGCCCCGAGACGGCTCAAGGACCCCAGCCCTGGCTCTGCCACTGGGGGACTTGGGTGTGAATAGAGCCAGAGAGACCCTTGGGAGAAGGGCTCCATCGTTCTGTTCTGCGTGCTCACCAATGATTGGCCCAGGGCTGGGCTGCGGGCTGGGGCAGCCTCCTCCCTCTGTTATCCCTGGCAAAGTGGCCCCCAGGGCTGTGGCGGGAGAAGAAAGGGCCTGGGGGCTGCAGGCTGAAGGGCCCCCTCTCACTGAGTGACCCTGGGGTAGGCCCTGGCCCCTCTCTGGGCCTCCCTCTGCCTCCTCCCTGTAAGGAGAGACAGCCCTGCTGGCTCCTCCGGGGTCTGTTGGGGGCCTCCCGGGGGTGAGGCTGGGAAGTGGGCCTGTGTGCTGTCACAGGAGGCACCGAGCCCTCCTCTGTGCATCGTCCCTGGTCCCTGCGTGTCCGGGACTGAGGCCAGCTTGGCCGGAGATGAAACCAGCTCATGAGCCCCTTGCATGGAAGCCTGGCTGGGCGGGGCTGGCCTCTGGGGAAGCCCCTGGAAGCCCGGCTCCCTTCTCTAGAGGCCTCTAGGACCGCGAGCCTTCTCCTTCCCCTCCCTCCTGCCAGGGAGCCCTTCTTCTCCTTCTTTAAATATTGTTGACCCGACTCAGTCGCAGGCCTGACCTTGGTCCTGCCCTCGCAGATCTCCCAGGCTGGGCGGCCTGCACGCCTCCCCCTCCTGGAAGCCCCCCCTGGCCTGCATGCCCGGGAACTCCAACACGTACCCCAGGTCCAGAAATGCTTCAGTGGCCCTCGGTGTCCCTCCTCATGGTGGTTCCGCACCCCCTGAGACCCTAGTGCATGCGCAAGGACCAGGGTGAGGCGCCGCAGCCGCTCAGAGCCTGGGCGCCCCGCCAATCCACCGAGTCAAAGCCCCGCTCCGGCCTCCGCTAGCCACGTGGGCTCGGTGTGTTGCCTGACCCCCATGCCTCAGTGTCCTCACCTGTAAAACCAAGCCCCCCATACGGGGTTGGTAAATGGGTTAAATGAGGTGGTTTGTGTTATTCCCATCTTCTCAGTGAGATTCCCAAGGCTGGATGAGGTTAAAGGGTTCCCCCACTGCCACCTGCTTGAGCCCAGCCCGCCCAAATCCTTACCCACGAGGCCACTCCACCTTTCACTTCCCGTGTGTGGAGGGGACAAGATTCCCCCCGCACAGAGTCCTCAGAGGGGCTCAGGCAGTTCCCAGAATTCCTGCGTGAGCTCCTCTCCCTGGGGTCCTGCAAAAGAACCCAAATCTCTCCCAAGAGACCTGGGGGCGTGGGGCGAGGCAGAACCTTCGCTGGCCTCTCTGCGCCCCCAACCTCCGCTTCCTTCCTACGGCCTCCCCGCCTGGGCAGGCTCTGCAGCCCCGAAGCTCCTTTGACCAGGGCCGGTGTTAATTTGTTAAACCCACATCAAGGTGCTGAGGACCCGTTGCTTATTTTTGTGAGCGTGTTGGCAGAGATCACATGGGGGGCGGGGAGGCTGCTGCTTTGGTCAGAATAAATGCTAATTAATAAAAGTTATTTATTTGGGTTGGAGCTCGCTGTGGCCCTGGGGTCAGGCGCAAACTGACTATTTGAAGCAAAAACAAATAGAGAGAGTCTCCCGACAGCTTGAGAAAGGCAGGAACGAAGAGGCTGGGTTTATTTGTCTTGGGAAGAATTTGCAGTTAATTCCCTCCAGACTATTTAGGCCCTTAAATTACACGGAATAAGAAAAACCATGGGTGCCGGGGAGAGGAGCCAGGAACACTTGATCATTTGGCTGAGAGCAGAGTTTTTAAATGTCTTTGGCTCACAGTCAGCCAAATAAATGGTATGTGTGAAATAATTTAATGGCAGAGAACTGCGCACCAGTCATTTTTTTTCCATTGTAATATAATCGGGGACAGAGTAATTTTGGTTTTAAGGCAGAGAGAGCGTGGCGGGCCTCCCCCATCCGAATGTGCCCCTCCCTTCCCCATCCAGCCCCTCACAACCCAATCTAAACAGCCAGGGTAAAAGGAGGTGGTTTTGGGCTTTGTTTTCAATCTTAGGGAAAAGCAGAACTTTTATTGAATGAAAAGAAACTTGGGGCGCAGCCGGGCTTGGCCCAAGCTGGCCCCAGGGCTTGCTGGCCTGAAGCTTAGAGAGTGTTTGTCTTCCAGCCCCAAGGGACACACACGCCCACCGCAGGGCATTTCTCAGGAGGTGGTTCAGGGACTTACCGTAACAGTACATCCGCCGGGAAGCAGAGGCTGCTGGCCGAGTCCCGAGCGCAGGGTTCGAGTCCTGGGTCACCTCCCAGACGCTGCCTGGGTCCTCCTCACCCCCTGCTGCCTCTCCTCGGCCCACCTCAGGGACGGACACCCTTTTTCTTCTCCAAGTTGGGGTGACGGAGGAAGAGCCTTGTCTTCGCGCACCAAGCTTCTCGCATACTGGCGATAATGCTACGGGCAGTGGGCACCTATCCGGCCATGACCGTGCTCCTGACATTGAGTAGAACTGAGCTCCTCAGAGACTTTGCGTGACCGTGGGCAAACCACTGTCCCTCCCTCCCAGCTCTCAGGAAAGAGGTGCCCAGGGCACCCACCCCCCGGGCTAGGATGGAGACTGGGGCATTGCAGCGAGATGAGGTGAACAGGGAGACCCCTGCCCATGGTGTCTCCCAGAGCTGGACCTGAGAGCAGGCCAGACCCCCGCATCACGTCCCCTAGTTGCAAGGTGGCTGAGGGAGGAGACCCCCACAGAGACAGGCTCACAGTCTCACGGGCTGGGCCTTCCCACAGACCTGAATGTCAATCGCAGCTGCAGGACCTTGAGCCACTCAGGGCCTCAGTCTCCCCGTGTGTGACGTGGGCGCCAGCTTACAGGCCCTGGGCCCCACTCCTGCCCAACCTACTTCTGCTGTGTGCACCCCATCCTAGCTGCCTTGGTGGAAGCCCCAGGAGGGCCGAGTCCACCACTGTAGGGCCAGCTGGTGTCAAGGGTGGGAGGCTCTGGGGAGGGGTGCAGTCCATGATTTTGGGGGGAAGGTTTTGGCTCCATGTCCCCGCACAGTTTGGCGAAAAAGCCAAGCTGTTTCTTCCGGCGCCCACTTGCCGGGGTGAGCGCTGCAAAATGGTTTTCACTGAAACACCCTCCGTTTTGAATTGCTTGGAAACTTCCCGAAAAAGTCTCCTTTTTTTTGGCTGAAATGCCTCCTGCGTTGGGTGTGTGCCCAAGCAGCATTGCCTGAAGCGGGGCAGACACTGAGTCTGCAATGGCGGGTGTTCCAGAAGCTTCTGTCGGGCCGAGGCTATTGATCACCACCCAGTTTTCAGCACATGGGCCCTTGTTGTTTTGGTTTAAGGTTTCTTCCCGCTCAGGGGGCTGGGGGGTGCGAGGCGGAGAGACATTCACAGGCACCAGACATTCCCATCCATCTTCGCCTTTTCTTGGAGGAAGCGGGTGAGGAGTGAAGACTGAGACAGGCCGGGGTGGGGGGGGCTCACAGGGGCCGCTCCGCGCTCCCTGCCACTGCCTACCCACCCCCGCGTGTGTCCATGCGTTTGCGAGTACGTGCTCCCACAAGGGAAGAGGCTCTGAGTGGAAACTCCGGGTGATACGTCTCCACGAGGGTGTCTTACCCTCAGCACTGTGGAGTTGGGAACCAGATAATTCTTCGATGTGGGGGCCTGTCCTGTGTATTGAAGGGTATTTAGCAGCATCCCAACTTGTACCCTTTCCATCCTAACCCTGGCAGTCACAAATGTCTCACCCTCACCGGTGTGACTCAGTGGGTCGGCGTCATTCCACAAAGCGAAAGGTCACTGGTTCGATTCCTGGTCAG
This sequence comes from Micronycteris hirsuta, assembly GCA_004026765.1. Classification (NCBI taxonomy): domain Eukaryota; kingdom Metazoa; phylum Chordata; class Mammalia; order Chiroptera; family Phyllostomidae; genus Micronycteris; species Micronycteris hirsuta. The sequence continues at coordinate 20,796 of PVJI01019768.1, forward strand.
GGCACATACTGGGGTTGTGGGTTTGGTTGCCACTCGAGAGTTAACCGATCAATATATCTCTTTCACATTGATGTTTATCTCCCTCTCTTTCTCCCTCCCTTCCCCTCTCTCTAAAAATAAATAAATAAAAGCTGTCTTTAAAGAAAAGATTTTTTAAAAATGTCTTCAGACACTGCCAGATGGCTCCTGAAGGCAAAAGTGCCCTCAGCGGAGAACCACCTGCCCAGAGCCCACTGTGAGGTCATCTTTTCCCAGGTGCCCTCCCGGACTCCTGCCTGGCAGCCCCGCCCCCCTCCGCTCCCCGCCTCTCTGCCACAGGCACATACCAGGCTCATGGAACACTTAGCCTTCGCCTGAATCCGCTGGCTGCTCGGCAATCAGCAAACTGGCTAACCTGGGAGCTTGTTTGAAAGCAGAGAGCGAGTGGTATCCATTACAGGGCCTGGAATGTTCTAGATGCTCCGCTGAACAAACGGACAGCATTGTGCGAAGAACATAGGGCACACAAAGGAAATGCATCACTGGAGAAGCAAAAATACAAGGAAGGACTAAAACCCAAAAGGTTGGCCTATGTGCTGTGAGCCCAATGGGGCAGGAAAGGCCCTCCCACTCGGCTGGCATGTTCGGCCCAGCAGTCTCACCTCCAGGACTCTGTCCCAAATGCGCAGTGGCGAAAAGGGAAAATTGTGTTTGCATGGAGATGCTCTGCGGCGTTCTTTTGGTTGCAAAAGATCAGAGTACACAGGAGTGCCTGTCCCCAGGGCTCCCGTGAATCATCCGCAGTGAGTCACACACCCCAATGCTCCGGGGCTGTGAAGAGGGACCAGAAAGTTCTCTGCATTCGATGGAGGGGTCCCTGCGACAGATTGTGAAGGAGGAAAAATGAGTGCAGAGTAGTGCACGGAAGGCTGCCTTTTGATAGAAGATGGGGGAAGAAAACATCCTACATAGTTTAGTATATTTGCAAAAAGCAATGCTGAAACATAAAGCCAAACTGACATGTGGACGGAGAGAACAAGAGGAAACAGTGAGTGTGAAAAACAATCCAAGGAAAAGGGTGACAGCGTGGGTTGGGGGGAGGCTGTGCCACTGGACCCTACGGGACACCTACTGAATTAGGCCACACGACCAAGACAGGGAGTCAGAGCGGCTCTACCTAATACACAGAAACAAACACAGGGAGGCTGCCAAATGAGGAGACAAAGAAACGTGGCCCAAATGAAAAAATAGATCAAAACTCTAGAAAAAGAACTAAACAAAATGGAGATGAGCAATCTATCAGATGCAGAGTTCAGAACACTGGTTATCAGGATGCTCAGGGAACTTAGCGAGGACCTCAGCAGCAAAAACAAGACCCAGTCAGAAACGAAGGACACGCTGATTGAAATAAAGAACAATTTACAGGGAAACAGCAGGAGAGTGGATGAATCTGAGAACCAAGTCAATGATTTAGAATATAAGGAAGCAAAAAACAACCAATCAGAACAACAAGAAGAAAAAAGAATTAAAAAACAAATGAAGATAGTGTAAGCGACTTCTGGGACAACTTCAAGCGTTCCAACGTTTGCATCGTAGGGTGCCAGGAGAAGAGAAAGGGCAAGAAATTGGAAATTTATTTAAAAAAATAATGACAGAAAACTTCCCTAATTTGGTGAAGAAAATAGACATGCAAGTCCAGGAAGCACAGAGAGTCCCAAACAAGATGGATGCAAAGAGGCCCACTCCTAGATACATCATAATTAAAGTGCCAAAGGTTAAAGATAAAGAGAGAAGCTTGAGAGCAGCAAGAGAAAAGCAGTTAGTTACATAAGGGAAGTTCCCATGAGACTGTCAGCTGCTTTCTCAATAGAAACTTTGCAGGCTAGAAGGGACTGGCAAGAAATATTCTAAGTCATGAAAAGTATGGACCTACAGCCAAGATTGCTGTACTCATCAAAGCTATCATTTAGAATCGAAGGGCAGATAAAGAGCTTCCCAGACAAGAAAAAAATTAAAGGAGTTTATCACCACCAAACCATTCCTATATGAAATGTTAAAGGGACTTATTTAAGGTAAGATGAAAAACTATGGACAATAAAATGGCAATAAATACATATCTATCAACAATTAAATATTAAAAACAAACTAAGCAAACAAGAAGGGCAGAGACAGAATCATGGATACAGAGAGCGTTTTGATGGTTGCCAGATGGGGGGATGTGTGGGGGATAGGTGAAGAGGTGAGGGGATTAAGAAGCACAAATAGGTAGTCACAGAATAGCCATGGGGATGTAAAGTACAGCACAGGAAATGGAGCAGCCAAGAACTTATACACATGGCCCATGGACATGGAAATGGTGTGGGGATTACCTGAGGGAGTGGGGGGTGCTGGGTAGAGGGGGGCAGAGAGGGAAAAATTGGGACAACTGTAACAGCATAATCAATAAAATATAGTTAAAGATGTGATTTTTAAAAAAGAAAAGGGTATTATTGTCCTGAATGGAATGGTATCTGGAATATTATTAAATAGGCTTGTTGAAGCACCAATGTGATCAGCGTGATTTCATGCTTGTACATTTTCTTGAAAATAATTTTTAAAAGATTTTATTTTTTTTATTTTTAGAGAGAGGGGAAGGGAGGGAGAAACAGAGGGAGAGAAACATCGATCAGTTGCCTCTCTCTCTCTCATGTCCCTAACCGAGGACCTGGCCTGCAACCCAGGCATGTGTCCTGACTGGGAATCGAACCAGCAACCTTTCATTTGTGGGACAACGCCCAATCCACTGAGCCACATGGGTCAGGCTTGCTCGTACATTTTTCTAAATGCACATGTGTAGTTTTATAAAGTGCAGAAAATGGAGCTGGGAGAGGGGAGTATTTGGTTTTATTTTATACACGTCTGTGTCTGTTACTTGAAGCTGTTACTGTGACAAGCAATGACATCACTTGCTATTAAAATATATATTAAAATATATATATATTTTAGTAAGAAAATCAGCTACACAAGGAAATGCTGAACAGGGCGGTGTTGGTTCTAAGAGACAGGTGAGCACAGTGAAGGGGAGGGGGTTTCATGTGGACTCAGGTGGTCAGGGAGGGCTCCTTGGAGAAGGGGGCAGTGAGCCAGGCCCTGGGGGTGAAGGGTCAGCACTGACGTCCCTGGATAAAATGTAAATGTGGAAATAGTAGCTGAACACCCTCCTCCCTTCCCCTCTGTAAATGGGGAGTGATGGGGATAACAGCACCTGTGCATAGGATTCCCATGAGCACCCAGTGATCTGTGGGTGCCAAGGAGCCTGGGTGCAGTGAACCCTCTGAACTGTGACTCTTTCTGCTCTTTATTGTGTATCATTTTAATTAACAAATATCGGTGGGGGGATTACCACACCCTGGAGCCTGGACCAGGTGCCTGGACAGCCCTGTGTGCCTGGACCCTCCCTGGCCAGGGAGCTGTCCCTCATGGCAGCCAGCAGGCGCCTGTCCCTGGCTCCACAGGATGGGAGCCTGGTGCTTTTGTTCACCGTTACATATCCCAGGCCCTGGCACTGAGCCTGCCACATAGGAGGTGCTCGGTGAGTATGTGTGGAAGAATGAATGAATGGACGAATGAACGAAGGAGTGAATCAAAGGGAGGCCGTGCATCTGCGGAGGGAGACCCGAGTAGAGAGCTCAGTGCAAACTGCTGAGCAGGCAGATGCCTGAGTGCCTTTGCAGGCGCCTCCGGGTGCGGGGGCGGCCTGGCTGGTCTGGGGCCACTGTGGGCATCCAACTCGCTCTGGTCTCCGCCCTACTGACCCTCGGGCTCCTTCCCCGCAGGTGAGTGTCCCAGTCCTGGGCGCGGTAGCGCCACCAAGCGGAAGAAGAAGCAGCGGCGGAACCGCACCACGTTCAACAGCAGCCAACTGCAAGCCCTGGAGCGCGTGTTCGAGCGGACGCACTACCCCGATGCCTTTGTGCGCGAGGAGCTGGCCCGGCGTGTTAACCTCAGTGAGGCGCGCGTCCAGGTGAGGGCAGCCCATCCGTGGGCCACCCACGGGACCGTGCAGCCACCACTGGCTCCGGCTTAGGGAGTTGCCCACGTGAGGTGTTTAAGAGCAGGAACATCTGAGGCCAGGAGGGCTGAAGTTCAAATCCCAGCCCTGCCACTTATTAGCTGTGTGACCTGGAGCAAGTTACTTAACTTCTCTGTGCCTTAGGTACCTTCCTGTAAAATGAGGATCCCGTGAGTCTATTTTGGGTTTTTTTTCTGAGAATTACAGGAGTTAATACATTTGTTAAGTGCTAGAGCCGTGCCTGCTGCAAAGGGTTTTGATAAATAAAAGCCATTGTGAAGTGTCATGTTCTCTGTGTACCAGCTCTGAGCTGAGAGCTTAGTATGCAGCTCTCTTGAGATAACCTCACAACAGCGAAGTGTCCATCATTGGCCGTTTCACCCATTCACACCCCTATTCTCCAGCACACTCTCTCACCCCCACTTTACAGATGCAAAAAATGCGCCCTGGAGAGGTGAAGCTGCCAGTCCAGGGCTGGGAGCAGAGCAGGCACACGCTGGGTTCGAAGGGACTTGGGTCCCCTCTGCGGCCGGCCGCACCCTGCTCACCACGCCCCCCTCCCCCCCAGGTCTGGTTTCAGAACCGCCGGGCCAAGTTCCGCCGCAACGAGCGGGCCATGCTGGCCAACCGCTCCGCCTCGCTGCTCAAGTCCTACAGCCAGGAGGCCGCCATCGAGCAGCCCGTGGCTCCCCGGCCCACCGCCCTGAGCCCAGATTATCTCTCCTGGACAGCCTCGTCCCCCTACAGGTGAGAGCCAGGACCCTCTCGGGTAAGGAGGGGCCGCAGCCAGGGGACCCCAGGGCGTGTTAGGCCCCAGGCTCCTCTGAGCATTTGAAGAGACCTGTGAATGGTGCCCACGAGCCCCTTGGACCTGGGGCCTTCCAAGTGCTACGTGGGCAAGTGTGTGAATGCGTGCTCGTGAGTGTGTGCGTGTGGGTACCGAATGCGTGTGTACACATGGGCCTGTGAGTGCACAGGGGTGTACGTGTGCACAAGCATACATGTGCACGTGTATGTGCAGAACTGCGCAAAGACGAGGTGCCACTCTCGGGCGCCCTGTAGGGTGCTCACCCTCCTGGCCAGAAACAGGCCAGGAGCACTGAAAGAATGGCCTCCCCGTCCTGGGGACCTGGAGGGGGTCCAGAGCCAAGTTCTGGGGCAGTTTCCCCCTGGTCAAAGCTGGAAAAAAGGCTCCATGCAAGGTGGCAGGGCGAGGCGGAAGAGGGAGGGGGTGCTAGGGAGCTGGGTTTCTGTTCCCCACGACTCTGGGGGGTGCCCCTTGGTCTGTCAGCACCTGTGCCGGAGCCCTGGTCTTGTCAAAGGTGAGATCCGGCAGGTCAGCTTGTGGGATCGGCGTCCTAGTGATGCCTGACGTCTCTCCCAACCACCCCCGCCCCGTCCTCACCCCGGGCAGGAGAATCGCGTAGAGGCACCCTTAAATACAGGTGTGTGTTCATTCACCTGCATCCCATGCAGGCACTGGGGTGAGCGGGCCCCAGGCTCAGCTCTCAGGAAACTCCTGGCCCGGTGCGTAGTCCCTGTGTCCCCGTGCTGGCTGTGGGTGCTTCTGGCTCCTCTGCAAAAGCCCCTCGTCACCCCCACCCCCGGGGGAGGCTTCCGGGAGAGCAAGCTGAAGAGGGGAGGCGGGAGGGCCAGAGGCTGGGGCCCAGGACTGACGGCCGGAAGTGCTCTGGGCGGCATGCCAGCCACACCAAATGTGTCCTGTGTCTTATGTCGCCCCCAGTACGGTGCCCCCCTACAGCCCTGGAGGCTCCAGCCCGGCAACCCCAGGGGTCAACATGGCCAACAGCATCGCCAGCCTCCGCCTCAAGGCCAAGGAGTTCAGCCTGCACCACAGCCAGGTGCCGACCGTGAACTGACTGCTTGCCCTGGTGGGACCTGGCTGCCTCCCCGGTCTATGGCGACAGAAAAGAGGGCAGACACGCAGGAAAGTGACCTTCTCCTGTTCCTGTCCCCAGGAGAGGCTGGGGCGGGGGCCAGGGCCAGACTCCTGGGACAGAGAGGCTGCTAAGACACCCGGAGCCCGGCTGGCGACTTTGGCCCACGACCCTTGGAGGGGTTGGGCAGGAAGGCGGAGCAGGAGCTAACCAAGGACCTCATTTACTTTGTGTATTAAAACCAAATAGCTTTTGTCTTTAAGAAATAAAAAGTTGTTTAAGCCCAAAAAGGTTGTGGAAGGGCAGGTACGGGCAACAAAGCAATTGGGGGCCGCCATCCAGGGCCCACGGAGACTGCCCCGGCCTGGCCCGGGCCAGCGGCCAGTGGGGCCAATGCCCGCATATCCGTCCCCTTCTGGATGAAGTCCTCCCTCACCCCACAGAGCCCCAGGGTAGGGAGAGGGACAGGAGGACAGAGACCTGCCCCAGACCCTGTGGACATGCAGGTGTCTAAGTGACTCTGAGCAGGAGGACCCCCCAATCTGGTCCGGGAGTGACCCCTCTGCCCTCTGGCAGGGTGCCGGTGGGTGGCCATGGGCTGACCAGAGGGTGTATGGGGCAGGCGCTGAAATTAAATTCCCTGCCTTTGTGCATACAAAAAGTGGGGGACCCCCCCACTTTTGACTGTGGAGGGGCTTGGGCAGATGGCCCACAAAGTGGGGGCACAGAGTGGAGGTCCCAGGCAGGCTCACAGGATGGAGGAGTGGTCCCAACGGTCAAGGACACCAGAAGGCCCTTGCCCAAGCCACCTTTTTGCAGGTGGTAACTGGGGGTGACAGAGGACACCTGTGCCACCAGCCAATGACACCAATGATGAGGAGCTGCAGAAAATTGTGGGGTGAGGGCAGTGGTCTGAAGCCAACCCCCTCCGCCGGGCCCTCTGCCACCTTTCTAAGGGGCGCACCCTCCGGGGAAGGTAAAGGTCATTTCTGGAACTTCCGCCAGCCACCAGGAAGTAGGATAGCACTCCCTGATCCCCAAGGGTGCAAAGATGACCAGCCCCTTCGTATGCGTGGCCCTCACAGTGACAGTGGTCACGCCCTGATGGGGTTGATATTCTATAATTGGCCAGCCCACACAGCATCAGATTGTCCCCAAACGGCCAGCGTTCCCACCTATAGGCCACATCTAGATGCCCCCAAACAGGTCAAAGCCAAGTGGCAAAGCCTTGCTTTAGGGAGGGTCCCCATTTTTGTTTTAGGAATTATGGTGACTATACCCATGAGCGAGGTGAGGACCCCAGTCGCCCCCAACTCACCCCTCGATGGCCTTTCTTGTACTCCACCTGGAACTCCACCGTGAAAACGTGGTCCTTGTGGGCGGAGCTTGGCCCTCGTCTGATGTGCGGACGTGTGTGGGGATGCTCTCTGCGTGACTTCCCAGTGGCTGGATGGTTGGGACTCTCTCAGCAGGAGACCGTGGGGCACTGAGGAGGACCAGGGAGGCACTGGCTTGGGCTGAAGCTGTGGGAGGGGCCATGCTGCTCACGTCCAGATCTGGCTCAGGCCCACCTGACTGGGAGGGCGAGGCCGGAGCAAGGGAGAGACCTGCCCCTGGACAGGGCTAGGGGATGCAGCCAGAGCTGTTTTCTCACTCAGTTTGGCCTCTGCCTGGGCAAGTGCTTTTCGGGCCTTCATTTGCCATTGATCACTGAACAAATATTGCGAAACAGTCATTCTGTGCCAGGCCCTGAGGAGAAAGCAGAGAACTGACATAGGGTCCCTGGCTGCAGAGGCCACGCCCAGTACATGAGGCCCCAAACTTAGTCTAAGGCATGTAGGCAGACTTCCTGGAGGAGGAGTCCAAGAAGGATGAAGAGTTCACCGAACAGAGAGGAGAGGGAGAGCAGTGTCTCTGGCTAAGGAAACAGCAAATGCGAAGGCCCTGGGGAAAGCCAGAAGCTGCCTCGTTGGGGCAGTTCCAGGGCTGGGTCTCCTGGTGTGGACGGAAGAGACGCAGGGGCCAGCTTGAGTGGGATGGGTGTGGCCAGATCTGAAAGTTGGGATGTCACCCTGGCACTGGGAAGCCACGGAGGGGGTCTGCTTGGGGGAGGAACCTGCGCCCTGGGCCCTGTGTGGAGGGAGAGAGGTCCCTGAGGAGGCGGGACAGGTGTCCAGGCAGAAGGGACAGCATCCTGGGCCAGCTGGGGACTGGGCGGGCAGATCTGGGAGGTGTCCTGGACACAGCAGGGTCGGGGGTTGATGACAAGACCATGGGCTGGAGAGGGCGGAGGCCAGGGGCCCAGGATCTGGCTTAGGCACCTGGAAGTGCCCAGGAGGAAGAAACCCTGGAAAGGAGACCTGCCTGCTAGAAGTCTCTGGAAGATGCTGGCCTGCCCTTCCACCCAGACAAGAGTGGGACCATCCTGGTCTGAATAGATCCTCCCTCACCCAGAGCTGACCCTCCCACCTGGCAGGGAGTTTGTACCAGCCAAAGGCTGGCAGGGGGCCCAGAGCAGGGAGCTCCTAGGCAGCCAAAGAGTGTCTCTTTCCTCCCCAGAAGCCCTGAACTGGGAGCAAGCGAGCAAGCAGCTGAGTGCCCTTGGGGCGGGGCTGCGGGGGGGCGTGGGGGGGCTCCAGCGCTCACGCAAATGCAGGCCCACCGGTCTTGCTATGTGCGATCCAAAGTGGGGGTGGGTGCCCCGAGGCTGGCTAGGTTGGGGCGGTCTGCAGCAGAGATGGGGGTCACAGGGGATGGGGGCGGGGCGCCGTGGGGGGGCGGGGCTCCGGCTGAGGGCCTGGAAGGCAGGTCCCAAGAATGCCAGCTTCGGCCAAAGCCGGGCCGGTTCCCACAGAGGCGCTGGCCCTGCGGTCGGGGAGCAACTATGCCATGTCACTTCCTCCCAAGCGCTCTAGAAAAAACAAACCCGCCTAATTGTTTACACGTGTTGCTCCGGGGCGCTAAGGGAGGGGGCGCTTGGGCCCTCCCTGTAACAGAAAATACATTCAAACCTCGCTGTCGCATTGCAGCCCCAATTACAGGGCCCTGCGGGAGCCTCCGGGGCACCAGGCCCAGGATACAAATTTCCACGAGGAGAAGGTACCCAAGGCCCCATCCCAGGCTGGGAGAACTCAAAGCTTCTCTGTCTCTCTCTGTATCTGCTTTTTTTTTTTTTTTTTTTTTTTCTTGGTCAATAAAGGACCTTCAATTGAGAAAGAAATGGGGAGAAAGGCAGTCTGGCTCTTAGGAACGCCCAAACCTGAGAAATGAAGCCCAGAGCTTTACGCTGGGCGACGCACTTTTCTGGTCCTCAGGTTCCTCCTGCGTAAATGGGAATAATCACGGAAGCCACTTCCCAGCGTCGTTGGCTTGTCACCCTCCATAAATGAGTGCGTGGGTGTCTATGGTGAAGGAGCACAGTGAGTGGTGCAGTCTGAGGAAGTCAAAACCCTCCCCGTCCCCGGGGGAACTGGCACTGTCCCTGCCCAGGGAACCTGGCACACTCAGTGCAGGGGCCCTGGAACCTTTGGAGCGCCAATTGGGGACCAAACCAAAACAGTGTCCCCAGCTCCTGCACCCCCGCCGCCCACCCCTGGACGGCGCTGTGGGGTCACTGTCAGGCACTGAGCATGGAGAACACCGACTCCTCCCCACACAGATCATTAGGCCTGCAGCAAGCTCCGGACCCAGCCTTCACTCTCTCGGAAGACAAAGAAACCAGCAAATCCCCAACCACCAGCAGGGGTCACAGCGAGAAAATCAGC
>PVJI01019769.1:0-30366 GCA_004026765.1 Micronycteris hirsuta
TGGATGGATGGGTGGATGGATGGATGGATGGATGGGTGGATGGATGGATGGGTGGATGGATGGGTGGGTGGGTGACTGGTTAAAAATTACATAAAGGGGCACTTTTAATGCTTAATTTCACACAAGTCTGTACCAAGATCATTGTTGGCTGACTTTTATCTTCAAAGCTATGTCATCACAGACAGAAAAACTGACCATGCTAAGTAAGACATGGGGACAATCAGACTACCATGTGATGTCCCGGGCGCATCCACCCACCCCAGGTATGCGGCAGCTCCAGGGGACTCTGGGAGACATCCTTCTCCAGCTGCTCTCAAGGAGGCTTTGGTGGTGAATCGCTCCACCCTCACATCGCCCCTCTCCTAGCACCTGGGCACCAAACCACGAGTTCAGCAAGTCTCTAGAAACCACACAGACAGGAAGTCAAGGAGCAAGAGGATTTCAAAGAAGAGGCGCAGCCTTCCCCTGTATGTCCACGAGCTGCTGTACCACCGCCGATCAGCCACCCCCAGCTTTCCCCAGTGTCTGCCCCACCATCATTTACACAAACACACGCAGAGTGAGAACTGCTTTGTGCAGAAGCCTGCTCAGCCCCTTTTCTCTGCCCTCCCCACTCCTCTGCCTCCTAACCAATGAAGACGCAGAATTCCCAGGGTTTCCCATCTCCCATCCCCCAGCCCCCTCCTGCCTCCGGAGCCAGCCCAGACCCCGTTCCCTCCTCCCTCCCTCCCTCCCATCCCCATGTGCAGCACCGCACATCTGGTTCCAGTTGTGGTTGGTCCGTTCAGGGGCAGGCCTGGGGGTTTCTCATAAAACTGAATAACACCAGTGTTGGAGCCTAGTGGCGCGGGGGGATGGGAGGGCCGGAGGCCTATGGGGGCAGAGGGAGCGAAGTCGGCAGCAAGGAGGCACGGAGACACACGGAAGGCAGGCAGGAGCAGGGCAGTGCCAGGCATCTAGCGAGTGGTCAATGGATGCCTGTTAAGAGAAGACAGAAGCTGGAGAAACAGAGGGAGGAACGGCAGGAGGAGAGAGAGTGGGACAAAGAGGAGGTCAGCCACAGGGACCTAGAAGGAGGAAAGAGACAGAACTGGGGGTGGGGGTGGCTGTGGAGCCACAGAGAGGCCATTGAGACAAGCAGGGAAAATGAACCATGTGTGTTGGGGCCAGGTGCTGAGTTAGGCGCTTCGTTTGGGGAGGGAGGGGCCACAACAGAAAGGAAGACAGAGGGGCACAGAGAGAGAAGAAAGGACAAAGATAACGTCAAGAGAAAGACGGCCCGAGAGTGTTGAATGCAGATTTCCCCGGCCTCTCGGCCCCCCACGGCGGGGCGTGAGCCTGGACCTGGGGCTGCTCTCACTTCTGCCTTCGTTTCACTTTGATCAGCATTTAAGTGCCCGCTCTTTCCCCTGTGCTCGTCCGTGCTGGCCTCCATTAAAACCCAGGAAGTGGCTCTGGTTTTCATCCCACTCTTCGAGATGCGCTCAGCATAGTGAAGTGACTTACCCAAAACTCCAGAGCAGCTGATGAAAGGGACAGAATTCGAATCCACATCTTCCCGCTCAAGCCTGTGTCACCGCAAGGTCCCAAGGCTCCCCCAGAGAGCGCTGTGTCAGGTGACCTACACTCTCAAGGGGACAGATTCCCAGGTTCTCACACGACTCAGCGGAAGCTCCTCTGAGGGCAAAGGGTTCACCAAAAACACCCATCACCCGAGGATGGGGGAGACGTGGTCTCCCAGGGAGCTGCGGGAGCCACCCACTCTAGTGTCCTTGGCCCTCTCTATCACAGAGAAGGCAGGGCCACATGCCCCGGTCCCAGGCGCGAGGCCCTGGGCCTCAGAACCCTGCTGAACCCAACATGCAGAAAGCTGGGAACCAGGCCCTGGGGGTCACCCTGGGCCTGTGGTCAATGCCTGTGCATTTGGGTTGCACCATCTCCCTTCTGACCACCCCCACCCACACACCCACACAAGCCAGAAATGAGTTTGGACTGGTCCCCCAGGATGCTTTCATCTCCAAGTCATGCCCTGGGACCCCCACCTTGCCAGGGCTCCCCCACAGCACACTCCAGAAGCCACACCCACCCCTGCCGCCCCACAGAGCCCCCCTCCCTCCCTTCCTTCCTGAGGCTAGGCTCCACAGGCCAAGTTGCTGGCCACTTCCCTTTCTGTTCGTCATCCCTAACACTCAGGCCAGACTGAGGCTGGAACGGGGGCACCCTCTCCTCCCCACCAGGGTCCCCTATCTGCATCTCATTTGGGTGCTTTTCCAGCATCTCTCCAAGTGCAGAAACGGGCACAGCCTCAGGTCCTTCGTCACACACTCCCCCAGGGAGGAAGCAGTGCCAGGCCTTCTACTCTCAGACCCGCACTAGTGTGAGGGCAGAGGGCGGGAAAGCATGGGGAAGCCCGCCCACCCACTGCCTGACACCTGCTGGCCGTCCTGTCCTCCTCTGAGCCCGCCCCAGTCTCCAGGCTGGACTCCTCCCAGGCCGACCCCAGCGGAGATCACTGGCTTCAGCCTGGGTTTTTCAGCGGGCCCACAGCCTCCCTCACAGAGCCACGCCCGCCACCCCAACCCCAGCATTGTTAGGGGCCTGGACTGGAAGGTCAGGGGATTCCCCCGGACCTAGGTTATCTGGATTTCAGGACGGTGCTGGCAGGATCGTGATGAAACACTCAAAGGCGAGATAGAAAGCCAAGTGCATTCCTAGGGGGTGTTGATTAATAGATCAATGTCAACTTCCCGACTTGCCAAAGGGCTCTGTCCTCTGTCCCGGCTTGTCCGACATACTTATCAGTAACTCAGGTAAAGAATGGAGGCTGACCAACTACCCAAAGGAGGGAAAAAAGCAGAAAGAAGAGCTAAGATGCTGAAATGAATTCAAATGCAAAACTGACTTTATAAACAAGATAAAATTAGTAAAGGAACATTTCTCTTGGGGTAAAGTCCTGAACTAAGGTCCAAAAGTCATTTAAAAAAAAACAGAATAAATAATAGTTTGTGTAGGGAAAGCTCCAGGAGTTAGTGAGAACAGAAATTTAGTCCCACCGCAGGAGGAGGCGGCTGCCCCCAAAGGCACATGCAGTCTGGGCTACATGAATAAGGCGTGGAGCCCAGACCAAAGGCGGCGAGAGCCCCACTTTACTCCACGCTGCTCAGACACCATCCGAGACGCGCTCTCTTCTGTGTTCCGTAAACCAGAGAGCACCCAGACGGGGACAGCAGCAGACAATAAATATTGGTGGAATACAAGCACAAGCAAGGGTAAGAGAATCGTGCCCAACTTCTATTTCAGATGATAAAGAAAGGACACAACAGGCCTCATCGAATCCTTGATCAATTGTCTGGGAAAATGAGCCGGGCAAGTTCCAGAGCCACACACACCTCCACGGTTTCCCCTTGAAGCCTGGCACCATTTCCCATTTATCTCTGAAGGTCCAAGAAGCAGAAACAGCCAGGAGCTAAGCAGCTGTTAAGGACAGGACAGCGACCTGACGAGGCCCGACCAGTGGCACTGATCGTGTGGCGCTGAGCATGCGGGCCCCAGCGCGAGAGCTGGCCTGGAGCTAAGCCGGCTGCCAGGCTGGAGGAGGCTGAACTTTTGGCTCACAGGTGCTGTCCCAGGCTGGCTTGTGTACTGGCCAACGGGCCTCCCACCCCACAAAGCCCCCCCTTGCCACTGCCCAGTAGCCCTGTGGGGACGGGCCCCAGGCAGGCACCCTTGCCCAAAGGCTGGTGCTGCCCACTGGCCCAGGTCCTGCCAAACCTTGGGCTCCTCTCCACCTGCATGACCTCCTGCTGCCTCCTCGCTCTTCAGTGTATCTGCTTCCCTTCCCTCAACCCCCTCGCTCTAGCCCTCATCTCTCCACTCCTCTAACCTCGCTCCTCCCATGATCCCCCGGGGCTGCTTCTCCTTGCCGGGGGCTCTGTGGCAATGGGCTGCCAAAAATGTCGCCCCTCACCCTCTCCTCGTACATTTTTAAAAGTTTTTATAGCACTTCCACGGTGAGAGAGAGCTGGAGGCTTCCCTCCTGAGGACTTAGGTCCCCCCCACCACAGATAGTAACAATAATCACTTTGCTCCACCTTGAAATGAGGCACTATCCGTCCCAGGGTGTGAGAACCACAAAAACCTGGCTCCGTTCTACCAAAGCCCAGGAGTAGAGGGGAGAGAGTCCAGGCTTTGGAACTGCCTACCGTGGCTGAAGCCTGGCCCCCCCACTCAAGGGCTGTGTGACCTCAGGGAAGTGACTTAACCATGCTGAGCCCTGAGTGCAGAGTCTGCCACAGAGCAGCCCTCCACACTCCCCCCAACATCCTACTCCTTCAAAGAAGCCCTCACCACCCCCACCCCAGAGTCTCGATTCGGCTCTCCTTCCTACATATCTCTTCGGCCCTGTTTAGTAAACACTCCAATTGCACTGAAAGTGTTCCCTGTGCCAGGCACTGTTCTTAGAGCTTTGTGGGTATTAACTCACTTTAATCCTCCTAACAATCCATTATTAATCCCATTTCATAGATGAGAAGACTGAAGTTCAGAGACACCAGCTGATTGCTACTACTCTTCTAAATGAAGTGGCCACACAAGTCACCAGGGACCTCAGGGCCTTGCCAGTCGACATCTTGTTCCATGCCAGGCTCTCCCTGGACTTGACGGATGCTCAGCCAGCCCCGCTGCACCCTCCTGCCCTGAGAGTCCCGCCCACACCCAGCAGCCCCCACTCTGAGGGGAAACCTGCTTCCTGTGGCTCCTGGTTCTGCTTCAGAGAGCAAATCCCTGCAAAGCTATATTCAAAAACACCTCTCTCTCTCTCTCTCCCCCTCACACACACACACACACACACACACACACACACACACACACACACACGTGCGCGCACATGCACACCACTCACAATCTCTCACTTCCCAGGCCAGACAACCCCAGCTCTTTTACGGTTTCTGGATCTTTCCACATCCCAGGTGCTCCGTTGTCTCTCTGGTTCTGGTCCTTTTCCAGTTGGCCCTCAGGTGTTCATTCGTTCACCCATTCACTCAACAAATGCTGTTTAAGTGCCGGCAGTGCACTGGGCCCTGTGCTGGGACCTCTGCAGAACCTGAGAAAGGCAGACACAGCGTCTGCCCTCAAGGAGCACTTGGTCCAGGGGAGGAAGGAGACTCCGAACAAACAAAAACACAAACACAGGAGGACCGCTGAGCGAGATGAAGGGCAAGAACCGAACACAGAGGGAGGGGGCTCTTGGCTCGACCGCTGAGGGGCAGCTCAGCGCCGGCCCTGTTCCCGCGCCCGGGCGAGCACTGGCTCACTCCTCACCGCAGCCCTGGGGGTGGGGGTCACTCAAACCCTGCTTTCATACATGGAGGAAGCTCCAACACGAGAGGTGAAGTCACTTGCCCGAAGTTAGTAACAGTAAGACTGCAAAGAAGCCGTGGTGATGGGACCGAATCCCAGTCTGGACTTCGGACCGCTCTGCCATCTTACCTCTGAGAGGTTCCAAGAGCGTTCCTGCAGACCCAGTTCCCAAGCTTGTGACCCACACACAAGTGCCAACAACAGCCTGGCCCTGGGGAAGGCAGTGGCCTGCCCTGGCAGGACCTGGACCCCATACGGCGCTTTTATCTGTGCACACCAGTGTCACGCCGGCTTCACCAAGATGGTGGTCACCCCACTCCAGAACCCCCGATTTGTCCTCTCGCTGAGGTCACCTTCCGACCTTTGCCTTTTACCCTGGTGGGCTTCAAGATGGCTAGAGGGGCTAGTAAAAGAGATGAATGGGGCCAGTGGCCAGTCCCTCCCAGCAGGGCTTGCTTGAGACATAGCTCCCTGATGGGACCAGGGAGGGGGCAAGAAGGACTCCAAACTCTGGAACAGTCATCCCAGGTCTACACAGGCCACCCCACTGAGGCTCACGAAATGTTGACAAGAATTTAGAGCTGACCAGCCCAATCCTCTCCTTGTAGTGACGTGGAAACTGAGGACTAAGAAGGACAAAAGGGAGGCCCAATGTCACCACAGGAAGGAAGGCAGTGGAGTCAACCCCAGAGCCAGGTGTCCAGCTGCCAACCCAGCGCTCAGGCCCCTGCATCACAGGAGCCCCCAGGAGAGCTGGTGCTGGCCTCGCCCTGCAGGGAGCAAAGCAGGAGCCTGTCCCCGTGAGTCGCAGGAGAGAAGGGGCGGGTCTGGGCAGGGAGGGACGCGCAGGGCCCAGGGAAAGGATGCCTGGGCTCCAGGTTCAGCACAGTCCTGCTCTCGGAAAGATGACCAGAGCAGAAGCTGGGTGAAAAGGATGAGCAGGGCAAGGGGCCACAGCTGGAGCCCCTTCCTCCGGGTGCTCTTCCCCAGGGACCCCACAGCGACGGCTGTCCCAGGAACACTGTGTTCAGGCTGTGAGTCTTGGCTCAAGCACCCGACCCTGGCAGAGCTCCAGCTGCCTGTTTAATAATGTACAGCCAATCGGCCATTAACAGCAGATTCCAACCAAAAAAAAAGTTCGGTGGTTGTTTTTGTTGTTGTTGGGTTTTTTTTTTCCTTCTTCTTCTTCCGGGTAGTTGGTGGTGACTATGAAAAACAAGTCTTGTCTGGCTGACATCCAGGGCAAGCACAGATTGCCCAGGATAAGGGATCCTGGCAGATCCCACCTGCCTCTGCTCACCCCTACCCCATTGTGCCCAGGCGCCAAAGTGCCCGCTCCTACCCGTACTTTTGGCAATGCCCTGGGCCTGCTACCCCGAGGGGGAAGCCATCCTGGCACCTGGGAGTTCCAGGGAGGACGAGAGGGATGTGGGATGTGCTGGCAGGGGCAGAGCGGGGGCAGGTAGGGGGCAAGCTCTACATGGGCCCAATGCTTCCTAGGGATTCCACTCCTGTCTGGCCAGAGTGGGGAGCAGAAGGTGAGAACCTAAGTCCAGGACCAGATGGCCAGCTCACATGGTGGGCTCGGTGAGGAAGCAAGGATCCTGGAGCCCCTTGGGCTTGACTCCTCTCTGTAGGAGAGTCTGGACTCACGCTGGGGTCGAGGAGCTCAAAAGCAGAAGTCTCATAGGAGGGCAGTTAACACAAGGAGTGGAAACTCAGTTCTGTAAGAAGCTTCATGGTGAATAGACAGGTCCTGAGCTATCTGTGGCAGCGGGCCTTGGGGAGAAAGGCTGCCGAATTCTCCTGCCCTCTACAGCCTGGCAAGGCACTACCAGAAATATGAACAGTGCAATGCATCGTGGTGGTAAGAGCGGCCAGGGGCCAGGGGCCAGGAGCCAGGGGCCCGGGTCCTTACGGCTACACCTGGCTCCCTGGTGAGCCCGTGCCTGTCTTGTGCCCTCTCTGGCCTTCCATATCATCACCAATCAGCTGGGGGTCCCCATCCTGCCTAGGGGTCCCAGCCAGAGAGGAACTGCCAAGGCCAGATGCAAGACACACAGAGGGGTCCGTAATCATGCTGATGATGGTGATGACAGTGACGTGGTATCATTTGTCCAGTTCTTAGTATGTTCCAGGCACAGGACTTTTCCCCCAATGGCTCTGCTAGGTAGGTACTATGATTATCACCTTCATACAGAGGAGGAAACTGAGGCTCATAGAGGTCAAGTCCCTTGCCCAAGGTCACAAGGCTAGTGAATGATAGAGGCAGAACTCAGATGCAGGCCACGTAACCTCAGGACTTTCTACCACGCTGCCTTCGAGGGTCCAATCAAGGGGAGCGGCCCAGACCCCAAGTGCCGAGAGCCCCAGCAGCCTCTCTTGTGCCCTAGGCACCTGTGTGCTCTTCCTTCCTCCCCCATCCTGCCTCCCAGCCTCTCATCATGCCACACCCTGGCAGAGGTGACAGCCTCGGCTCGGTCCTCCACTCCCCTCCCACTCCCCAGACTTCCTCTGGGCTTCCTGTTCCCCAGGCAGGGGCACACGCAGACCAAGCCGCACAATCATGCGCATACACACTCACGCACACGTGCAGGCACAGGTACCCACACACTACACACACAGACACATTTGTTCCCACAGGGTTAGAAACACGTCTACAGAAGCACACGCACAGTCGCTGTGCCTCGCTCTCATGCCTAAAGGCCCCTAAAGATCCGCACCGACACACACACTGGTACCCACACCGGCACATGCCCACGCACGTTCACACATGGATCCCTGCACACTCCATGCGTGCACATGCACACACGGGCACACGTGTGAACTCTAGCCACGGGGGATTTAGGGCAGACACCCACGGGTGGTCTGGGCCGGCAGAGCTGGACAGGTGTCTGCCATGCTCCCCGGGTGGTTATTGCAAAGGCTAGAGGCTAATAATACCGCAGTGCATTCCTGGCCCGAGATAAGCGGCCCCAAGCATCCTCGGCACGCTCCGGCCCAGTGTCTCACCCCTGTGGATTCCACCCACCCGCAGCGCCATCCAGGAGCCCCAGACGCCGGCGCCGCCAGGACAGACACTTTGGCCGTGGGCCTGCCACGCTCCCCTCCCTTCTGCGTCTCCCTCTCCAGGGACCCCAGGCCTGCTGTGCCTCAGTTTCCCCTCAGAGCCACCCACTCAGGAAAGAGAGAAGGCCTATAGGTATGCTGAGAAGTGGGCTAAAGCACACGTTTTCCTTCCGGCATTCCAGTCCCTCCGGGCTGGGCAAACACACACCCCACGCAGCCTCAGGTACTAAACACACAGGGCCGAGACAGAACCTAGGCGGGGCCAGGGGGCATGGGTGGCTAAAGGAGCCCCTCCTGCTAGGGGGTGTCAGGACAGCTCGTCTCACCAGTCCTCTCCACGACCCCATTACGTCATTGTCACGGCCGGGGGGTCAGGACGAAGGGCTGGGGCTTGGGAAACAAGGCAGGACACAGAGGGTGACGGGAACCCACCGAGTCCCAAGGGGCACGGAAGAAGGAAGGGAGTAACACCGACACAGAAAGAAAAGTCAGACAGAAAAGCGAAAGCAAAGACAGAAAGACACCGGAAGGCAAGAGGCAGCGAGGAGAGAAGATGTGGTCTCACACAGAGGCAAGGAGCTGGAGAGTCCTGTCTTCAGCCCTCACCTAGGTCTCTTCCTTACCTGGTAGCCCAGCGCATGTTCTAGGGCTACAGCTCTAAAGTCTGTGCTTGCACACACACACTCAAGCACAGACGCGCATGCACACGCACACACAAACGCTCACAACTAACTCTCAAGTTTCCCTCTAGGCAACTCAGTCAGTGAGGTCAAGAGCTGTTGTGAGCATTTCTCACAGGAGAACAGTGAGGCCTGAGAAGGGCCGCGGCTTCCCCAGCAGTGCCCAGGACCTCGGGGAGAGAGCTGGGAAGAGGACCCAATACCCCCTTCCCCACGACTGCCCGGGAGGCAGCCGCCCCAGCCCACAGAGCTGACACATGAGGCCTTGGATGGAAGCCAGGAGGAGAGGAAGGACACAGGCCCCAGGAATTCTGGGGCACAACTCTCTCAGCGCCAAGGAGATGGGATCAGGAAGGATCAGAAAAGCGTCCTAATCTTGAGCCCAAAAGACCAGGCTCAGAGAGGGCAGGACCTTGGCAGGCAATGAAAGCAGCCTGTGCAGGGGCACAGGGGGCGGGGCCATGGTGGGGAGCACAGCTGAAAGAGGGGTCACGTTCCCACGAAGCCTTGGCCACCCCCAGCTGGCCACCCGTAAGACAGCAGTGTTCCCCAGAGCTGCGTGACCCCAGGACCAGCCCCTCTGGCGCTGCCTGCTTTCCCCAGTCCTGAGCAAGCCAGGCAGCCTTCCATGGACATCTGAGGGACACAGGATTTATCAGATGAGGCAGCGAGGGAGGCAGGCGTGTGAGCTCCCCACCCTCCCGACTTCACCCCAAAGTGCCACTCTCCCCCCAGTCTCTCCTTCCAGAGCCTCCTTCCTTCCAGAGGACCAGCAATGGCAAGGGCAGGCCAAGGCCAGAGAGGGGAAGCTGGGAATGAGAGGACTATTGGGCTCCGGATTTCACAGCTGGCTGGACAGAGACCGCAGCTGGGAGCATGGAGGGAAATCTCTGCTGCAAGCAAGAAGGAAGGGACAGGAGAGGGGCAGGAACTAAGGGAAAGTGATCCCGTGTCACCGGAGGTCGGTGACAGGACAGAGGCAATGATATATGTAGATCATGGTTATTGCAGACATCCAGGCTAGAGCATAGTCTCCAAGTTCATCTGCTTGATTCAAACCAAGAGAAACATGACATTTTTTAGATAATCAGGGAAAATTGATACAGAGTAGGTATGAGCTGCTCTTAAGGAATTACTACTAATTACGTTGACTGTGATCATAGTATTTTAGTAATATTAAAGTTAAAAGTCCTATCTATTAATGATACATACTTACAGCAAAATGACGTAATGTCTGAGAGTGGCTTTAAACACACCACAGCAAAAAAAGGAGGGAAAGATGAACGAGAAACAGCAAAAAGTCGGTGGTTGCTGAAGCAGGGGGATGGGTACAGAGGAGGTCAGAATACTATTCTTGCCACTTCTATATGCTTTACATCTCCCATAATAAAGAATCAACCCTCCCCCCAAATAGAAGGGGGCAGGGTTCATCTTATCCATGTTTCCTAAAGTGTAGTATGCAATATCATGGTTGTTGGAAACCTGCCTCAACCATTTTATTATTTTTATATTTAGGAAGGAATTAAGAATATATCATTGTAGATTATGCCCATAAATTCAATCATGAGAATGAGTAAAAGGTTAAAAAAGCAAGTCATTTTTTTTTAAATGAAGTAATAGCATAGGGTGGTGATGACAGACACGGTAAAATGAGAAAGGAGAAGACGCCCGACGGCAGCTGGGAAACCGGCGAGCTCACCGGACCCCCCCGCCGCGTGGAAGCGGACACACAGCCCCACACGGGGTCATCCGTCCTCTGCCCAACCTCTCTGCACCCTGCATCCGCAGGTGTGTGGCTACCCGGGACACTGGCCGCGGAGGCCAGGAGGAGCTGTAGCGGGCGGAGAGCCGGCCTGGAGGGTGCTGGTCAGAGGCTCTGTGCTCCCGCTGTGTCCAGTCCTCCCCAAGTCCTCCACGGTGCACAGCGCTGTGTCCATGTTACAGATGGGGAAACTGATTCAAAGAGGGAGCCTTCTCAAGGCTCCAAGGCCAGTGGGTGGCAGAGTCAGGATGTCAACCCACATCTCTCTGACACCAAGCCTGCTGGTTGAACTGCAAAGGAGCATAAAGCAAAGACAAAGTTGGAAAGGAAGACATGACGTGTGGGAGGGAGAGGAGAAAGAAGGCAGGGAAGGCCGGGGCAGCACAGTAGGTTTGGGGTGCCTGAACCGCTGCTACACAGAAGGGGCAGAAAGGGAAAGAATGCAGCAAGCTGAATGGAGGTTAGACCACAAGGAAACCTGGAAGGTAGGAAAGGAAGGCTGTGAGCCTTGCTCAGCATTTCAAAACGTCACACTTCTGAGCTTTGGGGCTGGAATTATTCCAACTCAGTATGGGAACATAGGTTATTCCATGCCTCCTGGAAGTTCTAGTTGGTAGTCAAATGTATTTGATTAATACAAATGGGGAAATTAGTATAATTTCTCAAAATGTGAGGTTCATGGGGGAAATATTAGTAAAAGAATCCTTTCATTGTCCATCAGAGCCTGAAATAGACCTTAAGACCCAGGGGTTAGGGCAGCGCCTTGAGAAGGCTGCCTGCTTGCCTGGGTTTCTAACTTCCCACATTTGGGGGGGGGGAACGAGGCTGTTAATGATAAACCTTCCTCTATGAAGCTCTCGGCACCCAGGAGATCCCCATTCATCTTTCCTGGCAGCTCAGAAGTCCCAGGGAGGCCCAGCCCCCAAAACAAGTCCTGCCTCCCATTCTTGCATCTTCTCTCAGGACCAACATCCTGTGTTGAGGTTCAGGGTTATGGGAGCTTCAAGCTCCTGGGGAGGAGAGTTGAGGAAGAGGGGGTGTTGGAACTTCGGAAGCACGGAGGTTCTGGGTCCACCCATTCATTAGCTGTGTGAGGCTGGGCAAGCAGCTTGACCTCTCTGAGCCTCAGGTTCCCCTCCTGCCCTCCCTGTCCATGCTAAAACTGGAAGAATAACAACAACTTCCTCACAGGGCTGTTTTAAGAATTCATTGACTTGACCCATGTAACGTGCTTAGCATGGAATCTGGCACCTAACTGCTTAATAAATGGTACCACTATTTTATTATTATTAGTAGTAGTAGTATTATCACCATTACTATTCACTATCCTATCTGAGATCTATAGTTGATACAGTTTGGTAGTCAAGGCTCTGATGAGACTGGACAAGGAAGCGGCGCCAGGGTGGGCAGCAGCCAGGACAAAGGCGGCCGAGAGGGGTGAGTGGCAGCAGCCCAACCTCATCCTCCCCAGGAATGCAGGGCCGGCGGCTGGGGGGTGGGGGGCAAGGGGAGATGCCTCGCCGCTGAGGTCAGGCCCTATTCAGAGCTGGCGGAGAGTTTATCATCCTTACGTGTGGGGAGGTGGGGGAGGTGGGAGAGGGGGGAGAGGAAAGGGTAGAGGCAGCTGCAGAGAGCAGCGGCAGGACTCCCTTTGGGGGAGGGACCCACCGCTGGACAGGGGTCCTGGGAGACCGCCCCAGGCCTCCACTGACTCACCCAGTGCGTGGGGGGCAGGAATGCCACCTTCACACAAAGGAGACCCCCACTCATATCCCAGCCAGGAACAGGACATTCACCCCACCATGTGCACCATTTCCAAAGCTCTTCACAGCAACCCAGCAAGCTAGATATTATTTTCTTAAACTCCATCACCCAGAGGAGGAAACTGAGGCCAGGGCCAGTCAAGCTCGCTGCCCAGAGAGGCTCACTGGCACTGTCCCATCTGCCACGCCCAGAGGCTGGGCTCACAGAACTGGATTCAGGGGTGGCATGAGATCAGCTGTGGGCTTAAGGGGGCACAACTGGCCTGTGCTGGCTTTCCCCCAGTTAGTGCGAGGCAGGACGGGACTCCCAGACGTCCTTGCTGCTCAGCTCATCATCCCGCCCCCTACAGACTCACACGCCACCAGTGCAGGAAGGCTGGGCCCTCGCCTTGCCACACACATCACTTCCAGTCTCCAGGTCCCAGCCAAGGGCTCCCAGCTGCTCCTTCAGTCCCCTGGGGCCCCTTCCCTGGCACCCCACCACCAGAAGACACCTCCTCAGAACTAACCAACTCCCTCCAGCTGTGGTTTCAACCTGTTTCAACCCTGGATCGTCATCCTCCATGAGACTAAGAAAATAATCCTGTTACCCTCAGGGATCCTATCTGGTACCCACTCCTCCACTGAAGCTGGAACTGCCCTGGGCCTCAGTTTCCCCTCATGGAAAGGAGGAGGGCAGCTGACACAGGGAGGGGGGAGGGGGGCCATGGCCCTCAGCAGGGGAGGTCTTTGGGGACAGATCCAGGGCTTTCCTCCTGCATGAGGGTTCCTCACTCCCTAGTTTCCACATCTCCTCCTCCAATCCTGGGAAAGCCAGGCCTCTCACCCCCGCCCCCCGCAGCCTAAAGAACTTCTGGAAACCTGCCCACCAGAGAGCCGAGCTCAGCAGCAGTGACCCCCTTGCGGGGCTCTGGCGGTGGCTAGCTAGGATGAACAGTGATGATGCTGAGTAAAACAATGAGATCTTTCAGCCTGTTTTACAGAATTAAAAGAATAAAATCAGTCCCAGAAGGTCTCTCTGCATCTCCAGTTATTCCCCACATGACCTCAGGATATTTCACACACACACACACACACACACGAGGCACGCGCACCCACAGGCCACAATTCCTGCCTGGGCCCTGTGGTTAACCCACTTTGGTCTCTGATTACCCTCTTCCCAATGATCAGATCAGGGAGAGGGACTGCGGCTGACGGCACCTCCGCCTCTCCTAGAGGGGAAGGGTACCCCAGGCGTGTCCCCAGAGGCCGGCTGCAAGTCCTGGTCAGTGCCCGAAGCCAAGCCCTGTGGAGGCGGTGTTCCCACGCAGGGTTCCAAAGCAGACATTTAAAATCTTTCTTCTGATTTCCCCACCCGCACCACGCCAGAACCATGACGGTTCCCCCACTTTACAGGTGGGGCGGGGGGATCTGCTCTCACAGAGGGCAGGAATCAAAAGTCAGATCTGGAAACTAAAGTGGCCTGGGCCAGAATGGCCCACTCTCATTCCAGACCAGCCCAATGGGACCCCGTTGTCTCCATCCACCACCCACTGGACATGTGAAAATCTGACTGATTTCCATGCCTCCAATAGAATGGGTGGATGTGATGGTTGGTTTTCTGTGTCCTCTTGGCTAGACTATAGTACCCAGTATTCAATCAAACACTAGTCTAGGTACTGTATCGAGGTATGTTGTAGGTGTGGCTAACATCTATAATCGGCTGACCCTGAATGAAGGAGGTTACTGTCAGTAATGTTGGTGGGCCTCATCCAATCAGTTGAAGGGCAAAATGCAAAATAACTGAGGTTTCCTGGAGTAGAAATTCTGCCTCAAGACTGCAACATCAACTTCTACCTGAGCATCCAGCCCGCCAGCCTGACCCACGGATTTCAAATTGCCTGTCCCCTATTGGCTCTGGTTCTCTAGAGACCCCTAACAGGGCATAAATAAAAGAGGTCAAAAACTTAAAGAAACTCCCAGTGGCAATAACTGGGTCAATCTGACCCCCAAAAAATAATGGTAACACTGGATGATAACCTATCAAATAAAGTGTATATCCAAACTCCATACTGACATAAAGGAAGAGTTGAATGAATAAATAAACAAATGAGGAATAAGGGACAATTCTATATAGCAGAGTTCCAATTAATAAATGTAGAAGGAATGGTGGAAATAGAGCATCAGATAAACCCAAACTCAGGAACACTCTACAAAAGAACTGACCAGTGCTCTGCAGAGGCGCTGGAGCCAGGAGGGGCAAAGCAAGACTAAGAAACCGCCCCAGGCTGGAGGAGGCTAAGGAACGTGGGACTGAACGCAACGCGGGATCCAGAACTGGATCCTGGACCCGCAAAGAGGTCGTAATGGAAACACTGGCCAAATTCTACTAGGATCTGTAGATTAGTTAACAGCATCAGACGACTATTAATATCCTGGTTTTTCAATAATTGTGCAATGGTTCTGTAAGAGGTCAACATTGGAGGAAATTGAGCAAAGGGTACATGCTTTCTGTGAGTCTAAAATCATTTCAAAATAAAATAAAAATTTAAGTGAGTCCTAAAGAAGACACAGAACAGGGGTCGGAATGAGAGCCAAAGGTCGGGGAAAGAATTAAGTCACTGGAAAGGACGAGGGATTCACCTTGGGAAGGTCCCCAGACGCACCAGGGAACCAGACGAGGGCTGCTCCGACTACGAGAGCAGAAGAGGAAGAATGCAGACTGCTCGGGGGGCCTAGCAAACAGACCTGGCCTAGGGAAGAGGTGACACAGGTGGGACACACAGCTAGTCCAGCTCTGGAATCATCATCTGGAGACAGCCCGACTCAGCATGTAATGATCACCACGATGCCACCGCCACCACCACAGCTGCCACAAATCGCTGGCTACTTACTGTGCGCCGGGAGCTGGAAACGCTCTCTATATCTAGATAATTGAATCCTCACCGCAACCCTGCAGGATGGTCTTTATGACCCAGGTTTATGGATGAGAAAACTGAGAATCAGGGCACTTCAGAAAATGATGCAAGATCACTGAGCTATAAGCAGGAGAGGAAGGAAACAAATCTAGTTCTGACTCAAGTGCTTCAAAATCTTAGAACAAAAAAGACCCTGACTGCCCCCCAGTCCAACCTCCTTCCCCACAGCACAACACGGCTGCTGAGAGCTTACCATCTCTCCAGACAGCCCAGTCCACTGGGGACCATTCTAATAGTCTTCCCTGGAGGTTCAAGCGGGCTTAGTAATACAGAACTTCCTCCACCTGACCTGACTACAGTTTCTGTCCTGGGACCCTATTCTCAGAAGAGCAATAATAATAATTGCTAATATTGATCTATTGATCTAAGCACTTTATATACATTCATTGGTATAATGCTTGCAATAATCTTACATGGTAGGGACCATTTTTATGACTCTTACAGATTAGGAACCCAAGTCACAAAGAGGCCAAGCAACTTGCCTCTTTACAGAGATAGTAAGCATGGCTCAGGTTTCTCACCACACCGCCTCCAGGTCAGAATCTCCTTTTGGGGATCTCCCCGGGTCTGGGTTCAAATCCTGGGTCCTGCTACCACCACCTTCCTGGCTGTGTAAGCACATTGCTCAACCTTCTCAGCCGTTTCCTCCTCTGTGCCCTAAGGGATTACATTAATGCCTACCTTTCAGTATTGTTGGAAGCACTGGATTAAAGGGATCCTGTCTGTGCAAGGATAGAGGATCTGTGTAAACCGGGCATTAATGGTGGAATTCAAGCCAGTGTGATTTTCCAACAGCAGGAGAGGGCACTGGAGCTTTTCTGCTGCTCCTCCAATCACGTATGACCCACAAGTGACCTTCCTCCCCTGCTTCCTTGAACAGAACCCGGTTTGAACCCAGACACCTCTGGACACCCTCGCTTGGGTGCTCCGGCCCGGCAGGCGGAAACAGGCCAGGAGGTTAATCTGTGACTTGCTCTGTGCTGAGCTGTGCCCCAGAACACACACGCCCCTCTCCTAATTCACCCCCCATCCCCTGCTAATATCCCACCCAGCCTGCAGCTGCAGGGGGTGGGGTGGGAGGGAACAATGGCCAAGTCACTCACCAGCCAGAGCCCAGAACCCTCAGGAGGAGGGAGCAGGGCCTCATAGATCCTGGGCAAAGGGGAAGATGAAAGGGTCAGCAGGTGACTGCAGGTGGAAGAAGCAGTGAGGGGGAGGGAAGGGAGTGTGGGCCATGGTCATTCTTGTAAAGCTGGCCAGGTCTGCTGGCTGGCTCATTTCTGGGGCACTTAAGTGGTTTGTTATCCTTGGGTCTCAGACAACAGAGTAAGAGTTATCATCTATTGAGAAAGAGCCTCTCAGATGTCAAGATCTTACTTACCTTTTCTCTAATCCTCACATGAACCTTGTAAGATTGACTAATATCAATGTCACCATTTTTAAACCAATGAGGAAACCATATTTTGGAGGTCGAGTGACTTGTCTGATAGAACACAGCTCAGGTCAATGACAGAGTTGAGATCCACCTGAGCCCAAGGCCAGAGGGGCTCCAACTCTACCAGGCCCCCTCTCGGCCCTCCAGGGTCTGGAAATGATTCCAAGTCAGTGGCTGGGAGGTTCAGAAGCTAAGACTGAGTTTCGGCCCCCAGGAAGAGCCACTCAGGAGCGAATGCTGGGCTCTTGGGGGGCATCTCAGGGCCCTCCCTCAGGACCAGCAGCTTCTCTCAGGCAAAGGCAGGTGCCCGGGAGGCAGGGGCTGCTACTCCTAGCTGCCAAGCTCACCAAGCCCCACGGGAGGGAAGCCCACCACTCCCTGACTCCCACTGCTTAGCCGACTCCGGCGGTCACTGCAGACCCCCAAGCTAAAAGCAGCCAGGGAAGCTGGCATGTGCCGAAGGTCCAGGAGGCACCCCTTCCCCTCCCACGCCACTGACGGGGCTCTGTTCTGTGCTGAGCCCTCAGCCCTCCTGTACCACAGGCCCCAGTCCTCATCAGATCCTTCGCACTCTTAGTGGGGACACCCTGGCCTTCGTTCCCTCCCACACAGTTCCCCATGTGTCCTGCTTTCCCATCTCCCTCTCCGTTCTCCCTTTCTGACTCTAATTCTCCATCTCCCACTTGCCCTGCTCTGCCTGATCGGGGGTTCTCACCCTCCCCTGCACACACTCCTTCCGTCTCTCAGATGCAGCAAACCCCTCATGTGATGTTTACACAGTCCCAGAGTCAGAAACGCTGAAAAATATGAGACCTTTTGGGAACCACATTCCAGGAAAATGAGAAGCCTGTCACAGCTCAGTGTCACTTTCTCCCCCAGCCTTGCTCCCTCACCTCCATGGGGAGCAGGGTGTGTGTGCGTGTGTGTGCATGTGTGTGCGTGCGCACTAACAGACTGCCTATGACACACTCCAGGCTTACTTATTAACCCCTGAAGGTCCTACAATCTATTACCTGAGAGAGAACTTTAGGAAGATTGGTGGGAGGGTGTAGGGGCAGAGTGGTTGTTACAACTTCTTGCAAATTTTTATAAAGCAGAGAGAGAACGGCTTCCCACCCAAGACCTGGACCCCCGAGCCCAGGGGAAGCACTGGGAAAGCAGAAGACAGGAGAACACAGAGGCCAGAGGAAACAGCAGCTTCCTGGGAGCCTGTACCCAGAGGAGCTGAGGAGCTTCCAAGGGCAAACACAGGTTACTCAGGCGTTGTCAGGGGGCCCTAGCATCAGAATCATGGAGGTGTTAGATAATAATGCAGATCCACTGAACCAAAGTTGAGGGTGCAGGCATATGCTTAACAGGCTCACCAGGTGAGGCTGAAGCCCACACACAGGTGATGCGAAGGAATGGTAATACCGTGGCCCATCCCCTTAGCCACAGCAGCAGAAGGGAGAGCCCAAAGTGGAACCGGGGAGATCTCCTGCTGCAGCAAGAGACCATAAGGCTTTGGAGCCAGATACTCAGGACTGAGCGGGAACCCGGGTCCACTGCTAGCTGGCCGCGCAACCAGTGCTCAGCGTCCCATCTCAGGTTTCTCATCTGACCGTGCGGCCAATTACACCTGCTTTCTGTGGGGTGTTTCTAGGATTCAATGGGATGAGTATCAAGTAGCCACCATGCAGGAGACACTCAACAGTGACTATAAACAAAGCGATTACAATGCAAAACCCTGTAAGAATAAGAGAGAAAGTAGGTTCTTTGCAAAGGTTGATAAAGTTGACAAACCTTTAGCGAGACCGACCAAGACGAAAAAGAGAAGACTCAAATTACTAGATTCAGAAATGACAGAGGGGACATGACTAAGGACCTCACAGAAACCAAAAGACTTTGGAAAGAGAACGATGAACAGCTGTATGCTGAAAAGCTAGATGACTAAGGTGAAATGGACAGATGCCTAAAAAGATACAAACTACCAAAACTGACTCAAGAAGAAATAGAAAATCGGAATAGACCTATAACAAATACAGAGGTTGAATTAGCAATCTAATAACTACTCCCAAAGAAAAGGCCAGGCCCAGATGGCTTCACCTGTGAATTCTACCGAACGTTTCAAGAATCAACATCGATCCTGCACAAACTCTTCCAAAAGGTGAAAGACGAGCAAACACCTCCCAACGCGCTCTCTGAGGCCAGTACTGCCTTGATACCAAAACCAAACTGAGACATTACAAGAAAAACGAAACCAATGACCAATGAATCTTATGAACGGAAGAGCAAAAACCCTCAACAAAACACAAAGAAACAGAACCCAGCAACGTGTAATACGAAGGATTAATGCCACGACCAATGGGATTTATCCCAGGAAGGCAAGGTTGTTTTCACAACTGAAAAATCAATTTATGTCAATAAATAAATATCAA
This sequence comes from Micronycteris hirsuta, assembly GCA_004026765.1. Classification (NCBI taxonomy): domain Eukaryota; kingdom Metazoa; phylum Chordata; class Mammalia; order Chiroptera; family Phyllostomidae; genus Micronycteris; species Micronycteris hirsuta. The sequence goes on from PVJI01019769.1 coordinate 19,442, forward strand.
GAATAAGATAAGGATTTCTGTGCTTGCCACTTCTAGTCAACAATATACCAATGGTGCTAGCCAGGACAATCAGGAAACAAATAAATAAACAAACAGCTGGCATCCAGGTTGGAAAGGAGGAAGTAAAACTATCTCTGTTCACAGATGACATGATCTTGTCTGTAGAAGATCCTGAAGAGTCCATTACAAACTACTAGAACTAATAAATGAGTTTGTCAAGGTTGTAAGATAAATCATCATATACCAAAAAACCAACTGTATTTCTATACTCTGGCAATGAACAATCTGAAAATGAAATTAAGAAAACAAAAATCAGAACTTTTGTACACTGCTGGTGATGACTTAAAATAGTACGGCTGTGTGGTAGGCTGAACTGTGTGGTCCCCACCAAAAAAGATAGGTCAAAATCCTAATTCCCAGGACCTCAGAATGTGACCTTATTTGAAAATAGGGTCTTCAAGCTAATGAAGGTAATCAAGACGTAAATTAAAATGAGGTCATTATGGTGGGCCTTAATTCAATATGCCTGGTGTCCTTATAAAAATTTGGATACGGAGACAGACAGACATAGAGAAAAGATGAGTGAGGACACACAGGGGAAATATCGTTTGAAGATACAGGACTGGAGTGATGCATCTATAACCCTGGAAACACCAAGGGTCGCCAGCAAACCACCAGAAGCTGGGAAGAAGCAAGGAAGGATTCTTCTTCAGTTTTCAGAGGAGCATGGTCCTGCCCACCCCGTAATTTTGGGATTTCCAGCCTTCAGATTGGTGAGAGAATAAATTTCTGTTATCTTAAGTCACAGATGGCAGTGCTATGTGGCAGCATACCTAGAAAACTCATACAAGCTCCTTTGGAAAACAGCTTGGCATTTCCTCAAAAAGCTAAACACAGAGTGACCCTATGACCCAGCAATTCCATTCACAGGTACATGCCCAAGAGAAGTGAAAATGTGTGTCAACACAAAAACTTGTGCATGAACATCCATGACAGCATTACCCATATTAACCAAAAGATGGAAACACCCCAAGTGTCCATCAGCGGATGAATGCATACATGAAATGTGATATACTTGTGCGATGGAATACTATTCAGCCATAAAAAGGATACACCTTGAAAACACTATGCAAAGTGAAAGAAGCCGATCATAAAGACCGTACATTCTATGATTCTATCATTACGTGAAATCTCCAGGACAGGGAAATCAAGCAGAGACAGGGAGTAGCTGAGTGTTTGCTTCTGGCTGGGGTGGGGGTGGGGGAAGGGACAGAGGGACTGCAGAGTGACGGCTGTGGAGGATGAGTTTCCTTTCACGCTGATGAAAATGTTCTCATGTTGACTGACGATGGTCCTATAACACTGATATACTTTTTAAAAATCATTGAATTGAATAAATAAATAAAATCTTAAAAAGGAAAAAAGAAAACCCTGGCAGATGTGGCTCGGTGGGCTGAGCACCAGCCTGTGAACTGAAGGGTCCCGGTTTGATTCCAGCCAGGCACACGCCTGGCTTGCGGGCCAGGTCCCAGTTGGGCATGTGCTAGAGACAGCTGCTTGTTTCTCTCACATATTGATGTTTCTCTCCCTCCTTTCCCTTTCTCTAAAAATAAATAATTTTTTTTCTAAACCATTGAATTGTATACTTTAAATGGATGAATTGTATGGTGTGCCAATTATAAATCCATAAAATTGCTACCAATAAAAAAAAGAGTAAGAAAGGCCCTTGACCCCAGACAGCACTGTCCACACTTGGCACTGGACTTGTGCTAAGACCGCAAGGACAGAGCTGGGTCTCCAGAAACCGAAGACCAGTGGCTCTCACACGTGGCTGCACAGAGGACCTACGTGGGAAGCTTTTCTCTAAATCGACTTTATTGAGATATAATTTATATACAGTAAGTGCATGCCTTTTAAGCATATAGTCCAATGAGTTTGATAAATGTATAAAACTTGCATAACCACCACCACGATCAAGACAAAGAACATTTCTGTAACCCCAAAAATAGCTCCCCTACATCCTTTTGCCATCAATCTTCCTACCACCCCAGTTCCAGGAAATTCCTAATCTGCTTCTTGGTCATGAAATGACCAAGAAATGGAAAATTTCTTAAAAATGGAATCGTCCAGCCCATCTTCTTTTGTGTCTGGCTTCCTTCGCCCAGCAGTGTGTTTGAGAGTCATCCACGATGTCGCAACAGTAGTTCATTCCTTTTACTTGCCGAGTAGTATTCCACGGGACCATTCCATCATGAATGGAACATTTGGGTTTCTCTAGTTTGGGGCTATTGTGAATAAAGCTGTTCACTATTTATATACAAGCCTTTTCGTGGCCACATTTCCATATCTCTTGAGTAAACATTTTGTTTTGCTTTTTTTCCTTTTCTTTCTTTTTTTTTTTTTTTTAAAGAGAGGGAGAGAAACAGCAATGTGTGGTTGCCTCTCACGTGGCCCCCACTGGGGACCTGGCCTGCAACCCAGGCACATGCCCTGACTGGGAATCGAACCAGCGACCCTTTGGTTCTCAGCCCGCGCTCAATCCACTGAGCTACACCAGCCAGGGCTCTTGAGTAAACATTTTGGAGTGGAAGTGCCGGTACAGAGCAAGTGTATGTTTCAGTTTTACAGAATGGTCAACTGTCCTCCAGAATGGTTCTAGCATTTGACACTCCCACCACTGGTTGCCACTTTTAAAAATGCCAAAGCACAGGTCATGCCCCAAACCAATTAAATCCGGGGAGTAGGACCCAGGCACAAAGGGGATTCTAATGGGCAGACCAGGTCTCCAATGCTCCCACAGATCTCAGGTACCCGAGGCAAGCAAACAAGCAAAGGACAGACTATATCCGCCTACATAGTGTCCTCACTCCTTCCTGGCATTGGAGAGACGGGGACGAAACACGTACGAGTGACCAGGTGTTGACGCCAGTGCCCGCAGCAAGCTTTCCTGGCCTCACGGATTCTCTTCACCTTTAATAAGTTAGGAGGAGGCAGGAGGAATACAAAATAATGAATATTACTAACTTTTTGACCACTTAATTCTGAGCGTGGCATTTTAGTTGGGTTATCATCCCCAATGCTCACAAGAGCACTACAAAATAGGTCCTACGGAATCCCCATGAGGAATGAGAAAGTGGGGGCTCAGAGAGGTGAAGTAACTTGCTCAAGGTAGCACAGTCAGTTACTGATGCATTCAGGATTTAAACTCAACATTCCATCTCCAAGGCCAAAGAGCTTAAAGCCACGCTCAGAGCAATAGATGGGTCCTGGGGCCTTGAACCTCCCCCAACCCAGCTATTCCAGGTAGCGGGAGCATACAACAAGACCCCAACACAACTGTGAAAGAAGGCTGCAGGTGTGTTTACGAGAGAGCAGGAAAGGTGATGTGTAATGTGACTGAAAGGTGAGGGTTAATTATGGGATTTCCTTTTCTTTTAAGCTTAAATAATGGGATTTAAGCCCCTATAGTAGAGAAGAGGAGAGCAAGTCATTGCCTACAGCCTCCTTCCTTCCCCCACCTGGTACTTGGGACAGGGAGGTGCCAGGCCCAGGAAGAGGGTAAGGGAGAGCCAGAGGAGGTAAGAAGGAACTACCCGGAGGCGCGGGGATGGGCTATTCACCTGCCCAGCAGCTGCCTGGTCCTTTCACTGAACTCTTCTCTGACTGGAACAGACAATGAGTATTTGCTGGAAGGAGCTGCTCTTGTCACTTATTGCAAAACAAGGGGCATATCGGGAGTTTAAAAAGCGCATCTGGGGATTAGAGGAAATGGCGTGGGCTAGGCAGGTGCACCCTGTTACCTCTACAACATTTTTGGAAATCTAAAACGACTCTAAAATTAAAAGTCTCCTTCAGAAATAATAAATGTATACATAAATAAAATGTACCCAGAGGCTGTAGACCCCTAGAACAGGGGAGTGAGGAGAAAAGCCAAACAGGAGAAAATCCGCTATGTACCCACACACAGCATGTGCTTCAGTCAAGTGGGAGACAAATCCTGGGCCATTCACGGTAAATCCCCAACAGAAGAGAAACAAGTGGGGACAGAAGAACCCTGTGTGACATAAGGGTGGGGACTAAGGGAGGCTTAGAATGAGCTTCCTGTGAGAGACTTCGGAGGAGAGCTGGGGAGTAGGGTTTCCATGAACTGCGGCGTCTCTCTCTCTCTCACACTCTGTCACTGTCTCTCCCCTCTCACCTGCTCTCACCCATTTATCCCAGGGCAGGGCCAGAATTGTGGAGAAGGCCACTGTGCCCAGATGTCCTTAGCCAAGGTGGTCACCCTCCCTGGACCTCAACTGGAATCTGGTCAGTGGGGTTACCATGAGCACCACCCACCTCACAGAACTGAGAAAGTGCGTGAAAACATGATGTGTGCATTACAGTTCTGTGTAGACGCAGGTGGTTCAATATTCTGAGCGGGTCTGTTCAGAACAGTCCAGAAGTGGAAATGACCCAAATGGCAACCCACTCTGGGATGGATAAATAAATTGTGGTTGATTCAACACAGGGAATAGAGCAGAGCAATAAAAAAGAATGAGCTACTGCCACCCACGAGAACAAGGATGAGCCTCCCAGACATAATGTTGAGTGAAATAAGCCAGACGCAAGAGTAAACATATTGTATGATTCAATTTATATGACATTCGAAAAGAGGCCAAACGAGTCTCTGATGGTACAAGGAAGAATGGCATTACCTTTGGGGGATGCTGACCTGGAGGGCAGCGTATGGGCTGCTTCTGGGGCGCTAGAAATGTTCTAGATCCCGCTCTGGTTCGTGCACATGTACCAACTGACCAGTCTGTGTACTGGACAGCACGTGAGTTATATATAACCCAACTAGAAAATGTGCATGACTAGGATTACTGTTCACGGCGTCTCTGTGTCAGGAGATAGAAGAGCTGTTGGGGAGGGAACGAAAGAGCGGTTTTGCTGTCCCCCTCTCCCCACCCACCTCTCCCTAAGTAGAAACCTCCTTTTTCTCAACATTCCTTCACTCCTTTATGGGAACCTCTACTATGGACCAGGCACTATTTTAGAAGCTGAGGATGCAACATATCTCTCTACCCTTATTCGTGCAATACACACGTATTTAACATCTGCTCTGAGCTGAGCGCCGAGGCCCCTCCTCCACCAGCACTGAGCATTTTCTCTCCAGCAGGTCCAAGTGGCGAGGAACTGGGCACAGGCCACCTGGGCTCCTTTCCAGTTTCCGCGTGTGGTTCCAAAAAAGGAGAGAGGCACCTACTGTATGTGGATGTGCCCTGAATCCTATAGAACCCAGCTCACAAAGCTGGAAAGGCAGCAGGGGTAGAGTTCAAACCCAGATATGTCTGATCCCCATCCCCACCCCCATGGCCTCCCAAGAGCCAGGTCAGCCCACGCTCTCTCCCGGCATCTGTGGCTGACCACCTCGAAGAAAGCACCCACCGATTCTGACCTCCAGGTATTTATGTCCCTATATAGGCCCCTCCCACATGCACTGGGCAGGACCAGTGTAACCAATAGGATATTGTAGAAATAGCAGTGCGTGTATTCCAAGGCTAGAAAACAAAAGTATGGCTTCCACCCTGCTCTTTCTGGAACGACCTGCTGGGAAGAAGCCAGTCGCCATGCTGTGAGGACACTCACGCAGCCCTCCGGAGCGGTCTGTGTGGTGGAAAGCTGAGACCTTCTACCAAGGGCCAGCATTTTTATTCTAGTCACATGAAGAAACCACCTGGAAAGCAGGTTCTCCTGCCCCAGTCAGGCCTTCAGATGACTACAGGCTGACATCGTGACTGCTACTCCTTGAGACTCCAGGCCAGAAGCTCCAGCTCTGCTGCTGCCAAATTTCTGACCCACAGAAACTCTATGAGATAATACACATTTGTTGCTGCTTTAAGTTACACTGCATTGCTACATATAATTAACACAGCGCCCTCCAAGCCATGGGCTCATGCTGTAGGAACAGTCCAGAAGGTGGTATGAAGGCATCCAGAACCAACCACTTACTGGAGGGGTGGCCAGAGTGGACTGAACTTGAGAGGACAGGAGCGGACCAACCTCAGCAAGAAATCTCCAGTGTGGGGGAGAATTGTGAAATAAGAGACAAACAACGCAGAAATCCTGGCGCCTTCTTCCCAGCCATTTCTCGCTCACTTCATCTATCTCAGTACAGTAAACGGAACCACGTGCACCCAGTTACTCTGGCCAAAAACCTGGGAGACATCCTTGAGCCCATTCTCGTTCTCACACCCAACGCCCCGTCCGTCAGCCAGGCCAGGGCTCCACCCCAGAATGTGCCCCAGACCTGGCCCCTTCTCACAGTCTTTTCTGAGAGCACCATGGACTAAGCCACCAGCCGCTCTCACCTGGGCAGCGCCGGTGGCCTCCTGGCCCATCTCCCAGGGCCTGCTCAAGGCCAGAGCGGCCTTCTCAAAGTGGAGATCATCAGATCATGTCACTCAGAACCCTGCTAGGGCTCCATACTTTCCACCACACCTCTTCTTTCAAGCCTGACAAGCTCACCTCACCTCAGGGCCTTTTGCACTCACTCTTCTTATCTCTCAGATCATCATGTAATATCAGTTGGGTGTCACCTTACACAATATTTCCTCAGAGAAGTTCTCCTGAGCCGCCCCGGCCTCACCCTCCTCTCCACCCCCCCCCCTGCTCTAACTCATTTCCGTGCCTCGCCTGTCTGCCTATTCACTGTCTACCTCCCTGTTAGACTGTCAGCCCCATGAGGGCGAAGGCCTCACCTGTCTTGCTCACCTAGAACAGTGTCTGGCACACAAAAAGAGCTCAGGAAGCATGTGTTTAATGAGTCCTGTCTCGCGGTGGCAGAATGGATGGGAGGACCTCCGAGTTGACCTGGTTATAAAACGCAGAGGACAGAGCTCTGCTTGTGCTCCGGGGCTCACGGCGCCCTTCCCAGCAAGAGGAAGAGGCAGGCCCGCAGTCAGAGCTGCGGTTTATGGGGAGGCCTGCCAGCTGGGTGGGGCTCACACCACCAGTGGGTCCCATTTCCTATAGAGGAAAATCCTATAACAAGCCCGATCTGTGTGTCCAGCCACTGCCCCGCCAGTCCACTCTCCCCTCCTGGTTGGCCTGGGCTGGGCAGAGCAGCAGCACTGCAGCCTGGTGCATCCTGAGCACCAACATGTGCCAGAACTGCTAGGCAGGCTACACCCCTTCCGAAGTCACCCTCAGCCCCACTCTGTTTGCACACAGGAGGTGAGTGTGCAACAAGAGGCCAGCTCTGTCACACCTCTCGGGGTCTCTGGGCCCCCCGTTGGCCCTACGCAGGCCCTTCACTGCCCCTATCCTCTCGGACTGTGTCCACTGCTGCAGGAGATGGGAGGCAAACGGGGAGGGGCAGGTGAGGATCAAGGACCGTCTGCTGGTAGGCAAGGGGCACTTAGAAGAAAGCACAGAGGCCCGGGGGCAGGGTGAGTGAGGAACTGCAGTGCAATACCTTGGAAAGCCATTCAACCTCTAGTGCCTCAGTTTCCTTATCTGTGAAACTACGGCTCTGTCGGCCAGTTTTATGCTCTGAAGGAATTAAAAGAATGAAATCAGATAATGCACTGGAGCGCTTTCTAAGGCCTAGGGCACGGTACAGATGTTCATTGTTGTGAAGAGAAACAAGGGCGTCGCCTGGGAAGAAGCAAGAACACCAGAAGATTCTAGGGTGAAGGGTGGAAAAACTCTGCTCCGGATGGGGAGAACACGCGCAGCAGCAGAAACTCAATCCCCACCTAAGAAGAGAAAGCTCAGGGAGTCAGAAAGGTGGAAGACAAGGGAACCGGTACAGATGCGCCCCTGTGAGCCAGGTCCTCTGTTAGGAGAACACACCAACCAACCTGGATTTTCCCCAGGCGGGAGGGGGGAGAGATGCCCGCAGCAAGGCTGCATCCTTTGCTTGAGTAAGGTCACGAAGAAAGCAGATTCCCCGTGCAGACCTACCTGCTCCATCAGCACCCTTCTCCACGGTAACCCTTGACCCCTCGGAGCTACCAATTGGTAATAATCAATTGCTCTGTTTCTAAGTGCCTACCCATGTGTCAGGCACTGCGCTGGGTACCGCACCCACCTTATCCCATCTCATCCTCATAATAACCTTTTCTTATTCCTGTAACCTTGAGGACGAAAGGGAGGCTCAGGGAGGTCCCAGGGCTTGCCCAAGGTCAGCCAGCTAATGAGAGGTGGAGCTTGAGATGTGCCAGATACGGAGCCTCGACTGCTCAGTGCTCCTGTCTGAAGCACCCTCCCTTCTCCTTCCATTCAATGAACGCCTTCCGGAAAGAGCACGTGTGAACACAAGGGTACAGATGAGAGGGCGGGGCGTACAGCAGCAATAATAACAGGGGCAGGACAGAGACTGGCTGCATATGAAAGCTTAAGGCCAAGTATTTCCACCTCCAGAGAGCTGATGGATTATGACGGATTATTTGGGAATTCCCTTCCCAAACACTGATGGGGAAACTGAGGACCCAAGTGGGACCCGGCCAATAAAGAGAGTAGGATGATCATTCAAGCGGTTCCAGGACCAGCGCGACCTTGGCCTCCGAGCCTTGTCCACCTCATCCTTACTTCGCCCACCTACCCCCTTTGCCCTCCAGTCCTGTGGTTGTGGCCCCACCCCGAGTTTTTCTAAACCGCTGAAGTCGGGCCAACCAGTGCTCTGCATAGCTTGCAGAATAACTGAAATGCAGCCCCTCCCCCTAGACAACCCTACCCGCATCGAACACTACTGGAAATACCTTCAAAGGCCCCTCTCTTGGAGCTCAGTCCCCACCAGCCACCTCCAGTAGTCACGAGACTGCCCGCTGTGCACCCCACCCGGACTCTTCTCGCTCCCCCACCCCACCCCTGGCCCTTGCCTTCACCTTGACCTGAGCCCGCTGGAGCCCTAAAGCTTTGCATAAACAAAGAGAGGAGGAGGGGATGACCCCGCCCCACTGACGCCCCCGCTCCAATCTCGGGACCCCAGCCTGTCCCGTCCCTAAACCGCACTCCACCCCCCCACCCAGACCCCCAGCCAGCTGGCCCTCGAGGCCCCTTACCTTGGCTTGGCATTTCCGATGACAGGAGAAGCTGCAGACTGCAAGAGGGTGAGACACAGAAAGAAAGTTTAGCCGCGAGGTATGAAATGGAAACTCCGGCGAAATCTCCTCCCACCCCGCCCGCAATTGCGCTCGGGAGGGAAGGAGGGACGCAAGGAGGAGGGGGCGGAGGGGGCAGCTGCCGCAGCTCCCCGGGGCCTGCAGGCGGGAATACCCAAGGCTGCCGACTAGGCTGAGCAGACGCTGAGCCCCCAGCGCCAGAGCCCCTCAGGTGCGCGGGAGGATAGGAGGAGCAGGGGGAGGGAAGCGGACCGAGGCCCCGGCTGGATTCCTGCCAGGGGCAGAGGTGGCCCGGACCCAGGCCCCTGCTGCCAAACGCGCCAAGGAATAAGAGAGGGGCCTTCTCCCCTTACACACACACCAAGCAGGCAGCCGGCTCCCCCAGAGAGTCATACAGGCTCGTGAGCGCACACACATACACATTTACACCCATACACGCACTCACTCATAACCATTTACAGCAATACACTCAGCCATGCATGCACACATAACCATACACACTTAATAGCCTCACGCGCACACACCCATGTCCAAGGAGAAACCTGACTGGGGGGGGGGGACCAACACACACACAGTTTTCATAGCAGACCCTCGGGGTGCAGTTGGGCACAGACATGTGGACAGATGCTCACACGGACTCCCAAACTTCATGTGCACAACTGGAAACATGCGCCCACACACACGTACACACACAGGATTTGCTCCCCCCTCCCACTACCAGAAGCTGGAATCAAATTTCCAAGGGGTTCCCTCAGCCTGGAATGTCCTAGCCCTGCCCACCCCACCCCCAGGGCTCTCCAAGAAGGGGCTTGGTGGTCCCCTCCCCGCCGGGTCCCACAGGTCAGGTGAGGAGGCTCTGCGCTGCGCTTCTGCACTGACCTGGCCTGACTGGCTGCCCAGTGCCTGCTGAGGCAGGTGGGTTGGGGGCACTGAGGAAGGAGAGGCAGGAAAGCTGCCCTGACCCCAAATCCTGGACAGCCACAGCCCCTGGCCACAGCTAGCTGCCCTGGCCTCTTGGATCTACAGTTCCCTCAACCCCTTTCCAGTCTGGAGCCCAGCTGACTCTCAGGGGAGCACAGGAGAGACGGAGGCACAGAGATATTAAAAGAGACTTTGGGGCTCCCCACACTAAGGCTTCTGGTTTATCTGTGGGAGTGGGGGTTGGGGGAAAGCTGGGAGGCATGCTGGATGGAGCCTGGGATGTGACCTTGGCCACTAGCCCTGCCCTGGGACCTTGCTCTCCCCAAACCTCGCCCTGGCCCCAGCTCAGGCCTGTGACTCAGCCATTGCTGAGCAAGGCTTTCCAACCCCACCAGCCAGCCCAGCTCAGGGACTTCTCCACCCCTGGCCACATCAGGACATACCCACCCGCGGCCACCCAAGTCATGTCCATCTGCCCAGCTTTTCTGCTTCTCTCTCTCCCCCTCCCCCCTCTCCCCCAGGTGGCAGCTCGCCTCCAGAAGGTGTTTCCACTCTGAGGGCAGCAGCCCCACCCCCCACGCCTTCCGTGGAATGTGGACTTGCGAAGCCTCAGGCCTTGTGGCCTGAGCTTGGAAGGCCCTCCCAGCCTCCCAGCCAGAAGGGCTCCCCACGGGGCCACTGCCTCCAAACTGAGGGACGTTTCCTCTTCCTCCTCGATTCAAACCCCAGGCCTTCCAGAGTCAGTCCTGGGCGGCCTCATCCACTGTCCCCACCTTCTTGCTGGTATTGTCCCAGAGCACACACTTCCCCCTGCCACCTTGCCTCCTACAGTTGTGGCTCCTTCAAGAGAAGGATCCCCGCCCCCCATCTCCTCTCTCCCTCTCCCCTCTCCCC
>PVJI01019770.1:0-30364 GCA_004026765.1 Micronycteris hirsuta
AGACAAGGGGAGGTTAGAACAGTATAGGAAGTACGGGAGCAGAAGGACTTATGTGTAGGGCCTATGGACAAAACTAAGGGAAAGGGGGGTAAGGGGGAGGGGGGAAAGAAGGGGGGAAATGGGGCAACTGTAACAGCATAATCAATAAAATATAGTTAAAAAATCCAAAATGATAGAAGACTCTCAAACTCTTTTTATGAAGCCAGCATCATCATAAACACAAATCCAGATAAAGACACAACAAAGAAAGAAAACTACAGGCCAATATCACTGATGAACATAGATACTAAAATCCTCAACAAAATATTGGAAAACCACATCCAGCAATACAATAAAGATATCATACACTGTGATCAAGTGGAATTCATGCCAAGGATGCAATGATGGTACAATATTCACAAATCAATAAATGTAATACATCACATAAACAAAAGGAAAGACAAAAATCACATGATCATATCAATAGATGTGGAGAAAGCATTCGATAAGGTACAGCACCTATTTATGATTAAAACACTCATCAAAGTGGGCATAGAGGTAGCATACCTCAACATAATAAACACCATATCTGAGAAACCCAAGCCAACATCATACTCAATGGTCAAAAACTAAAAGCTTTCCAACTAACATCAGGAATAAGACAAGGATGTCCACTTTCACAAGTTTTATTCAATATAGTATTTGAATTCCTAGCCACAGTGATAAGAAAAAGAAATTAAAGGCATCCAAATTGGAAAGGAGGAAGCAAAACTGTCATTGTTTGCAGATGACATGATAGTGTATATAGAAAACTCTATACAATCTACCAAAAACTAATTGACCTAATAAGTGAATTTGGCTAAACTGTGAGATACAAAGTCAATATTCAGAAATAGAAGGCATTTTTATACACCAACAATGAAATATCATAAACAGAAATCAGGAAATATATCTTATTTGCTTTAGCAACAGGAAATAAAATATACCCAAGAATAAACCTAACAAAGCATGTAAAAAACCTATACTCAGAAAACTATACAACCCTGAAGAAACAAATCAAGGTAAATACACATAAATGGAAACATATACCATGTTCATGTATTGGAATAATTAACATCATCAAAATATCCATACATCCCAAAGCAATTATAGATTCAATGCAATGCCTATTAAAATACAAATGATATATTTCCCAGAGGTAGGACAAACATTTCAAAAATGTATTTGGAGGTTTAAACAACGCTGAACAGCCTTGGCAATTTTGAGAAAGAAGGACAAAGTAGGAGGGATCACAGTACCTGACATCTAACTATAAGACAAAGCCACTCTAATCTAAACAGTCTGGTACTGGAATAGAACAGACACATAGATTGGTGGAACAGAACATAGAGCCCTGAAATAAACCTACATCTTTATGATGAATTAGTATTCAACAAAGGAGTAAGGAGCATAAAATGGAGTAAAAACAGCCTCTTCAGCAAACAGTGTTAGGTGATCTGAACAGCTACATGCAAAAAAATGAAACTCAACCACCACCTTACACCGTATACAAAAATACACACGAGATGGATAAAAGACTTAAATGTAAGTCATGACACCATAAAAGTCCTAGAGGAGAACATAGGCAGGAATACTTCAGATATTCCATGCAGCAATATTTCCACCAATATATCACCTGGAGCAAGGATATAAAGAAAAGAAGAAACAAATGGGACTACTTTAAATTAGAGAGCTTCTGCCTGGCTAAAAAATACATTAGCAAAATTAAAAGGAAAGTGACCACATGGGAAAATATTTTGCCAATGATACCTTGGACAAGGGTTAGATCTCCAAAATATATAAAGATTTCACATGACTCCACTCAAGGAAGACAAACCATCAAGTTTAGAATAGGCAAAGTACCTGTACAAACACTTCTCCAAGGATGACATACAGAGGGCTCATAGACATATGAATAGATGCTCAGCATCACTAGCCATCAGAGAGATGCAATTAAAACCACAATGAGATACCACTTCTCAACAGTTATAACGGACATCATAAACAAATCAACATACAACAAGAACTGGACTGGTTGTGGAGAAAAAACAACCCTATTACACTGTTGGCGGGATTATAGATAAGTGAAGCCACTGTGAAAGATAGTATGGAATTTCCTCAAAAAACTAAAAATGGAACTGTCTTTTGACCCAGCATTTCCACTACTGGGATTATACCGTCTGAATCCTGAAACACCAATTCAAAAGAACCTGTACACCCCAATGTCCATAGCAGCATTATTTACAATAGTGAAACCTGGGAACAGCCTAAGTGTCCATTAGTAAATGAGTCTATTAAAAAAACTGTGGTACATTTACACAACAGAATACTATGCAGGAGAAAGAAAGAAGGATTTCTTATCCTTTGGGACAGCATGGATGGACCTGGTGAGTAATGTGCTGAATGAAATAAACCAAGTGGTGAAAGACAAATACCATGTGATCTCAACTATAAGTGGAACCTAATCAACAAAACAAGCAAGGAAAATAGAACCAGAGATATGGAAATAAAGAACAAACTGATAGTGACCAAAGGGGAGGAATGAGGGATAAAATGGGGGGAAAAAAGAGGAAGGGTCAAGTCGACCAGGTATAAAGGACACATTTACATAGACAATCAGGGGTGGAGGATTGAATGTGGGAGGTGGGGGGTGGGTTTTACAGGGTAGAGTTATGAGGGGAAATGAGGACAACTATAATTGAACAATAATAAAAATTTTAATATCTTTCAGCAAAATAAAAGCAAAAACTCACCCTGTTGTAATATTTTGCCTTCAAAATTACTAATTGTTTAATTCAATATTGAGTTAAAATAACATTCATATCAAAGAGTTTGGAAATGTTTCCACTCATGCAAATGAGAACTTGATAAAAATACACATACTTTATATCTGAGGACTTAAAATAGTTTCTTTATTTATTGTCTGGATTTGCCATATCACTTCTGACATTATGAGACTTAATGGTGAAAAAAGAGGATGAGAGGAGGAGGGAAGATGGCGACAAGATAGGGGGAAGTGAAGTCCACTTCCTCCTGCCTGCTGGTGAAACACCTAGCAAATTTTCTGAGGAAAAGAGCATACACCCAACGGTATTCCAGCATATATGAAGATTGGTGACCAAGATTATAGGGGAAACTGAATATTTGGACGGTAAGGAGAGTGCCCCAGGACCAGCATGGGGAGGAGGGTGGGCTGCAGTTCCAGACTCTGCAGCTGCTGGGTCTGCTGCAAAATTCTTGGGAGATAACCAGGTTAGGAGGTGTGAGAGACCAGGTGCTTACCCAGACTGGAGGGCTTAAATAGGAAGAATTTTTCAAAAAGAAAAATAGGAAAAAAAAAAAGGTACTCCCTGGCTGTTTGGAGAGGCCCCAACCCCAAAAGCTCTGCGGTCAGTGCGTGCCCAGGGATCGGATAGGAGGCCCAGGGCAGACGGTCTTCCTAATCTCCAGAAGCACCGGGGTGAGTGCACAAATGGCGGCACTCGGCCCTAGGCTGCCTGAGCTCCCATCAAGAGTGAATTGGAAACTGAATGAACCCGGTGACTCATGACCGGCCCTAGCCAACTCCAGAAGAACCGGGAGCAGTCTACAACCAATGGCCCTGGGGCCAGTTGTGTCTTGCACAGCCAATCAAGGAGAAGTAGGGACTGTGTGCACCCAGTGATCCACAGCCTACTTGTACACACTTCAAAAAAGCAGGGACGGTGTGCAACCGGGCACACCGGCCTGCAGCTTGCCAGCGCCAAATCAAGGGACAAAAGGGAACAATGAACACAGATATGCGGAGCTCACACTTGGATGGCCGGGGACGAAGAGCTGGCCACACAGCCCGTGCGCACGGAGCCCTGAAGGGCTGATTGGCTCTGAAGGAAAAAGGCAGAAGAACCCCATTGACGCGAGTGGCAGTCCTCACAAACTCTTGACTCAGTGTGGGCGCCAAACCACCCAGAAGGGGCACTGAGAGTTCCAAGTATCTAAACCAGCAAGAAGGCAGTGGGTGAGGTGCCCCTAATTGGTACCCCTCAAAAATGGCACAACAAAAGACCCAGTCTGGACTCAAAAGCACACCTAGAAACTGGGCTGGAGGCTGGACGACAGTGAAGAGTCCATCTCAGGAAGGGAGAAAAGCAAAATTAATATCTTCCCAGCCTGACGCAGCCAGGAAGACCAAAAGAACAGGCCTAGCAGGACACTTTTAAAGCCAGCCAACAGGTTTTTCTTTTTTCACCCTCCTTCCTTTCCATCCTTTATTTTTTTAATTCCTTCTTCCTCCCTTTCCTTTAGTATTCCTAGTCTTCTCCTCTTTATTTCTTTTTTCTTTTAATTTATAAAAAATATAAAACATTTTTATTATTTCTTTCAATTCGTTCTTCCTTTCTTCCCTGCTTTCTTTTTTTATTTGTTCTTCCTTCCTTCCTTTACTTAAATTATTCCTCCTCCCTTCCTTCATTCATTTTATTCTTTCCTTCCCCTCTCTTCTTTACCCACAGGTGAGACATTAAAACCTGGAGCTGTGAAGAGACCAGAGTTAGACCCAGACAAGGGTCAGCCCAAAAATCAGAAACAGTGACAAAAATTAAATTCGCTACTGCAAAAAACTTGCAAGATAGGAGCAGTGAACACCAGTGTACCTACAGGAAGAGGATATCCATCAGCAAAGGAACCACCAACACAAAACAACAGAAGAAGGTTAAGGAGGAAGTGGAACCCACACTAAACTCAATCCAGGACCGAACAGATAATACACCAATTGATGGAGAAATTACCCACAACAAAAAACTGAACAAGCATGTGAGAGAAGCCTCAAAACCTTGTTCACAGAGAAGAATCAGGTTCAACACAACCTATCCACACCCACACAACAGAATACAAGGTGGGGTGGATGGACTGACCCTCAGTTAACTAGCTGTAGGAAAGGACCTACAAAAGAAAGACCCAATAACAACCCAAACCCAAAGACATACAGAGAGCCAACATAAATGACAGTCCACGATCAACAAGCTAAGGAAATTAAGGAGACTACACAACTGGATCTCGGAGGTATTCTACAACAGAAGCTCAAACCATAAAACCAGAGAGTCAGAACAGATCAATTTAAGAAACAGAGACTAACAGGAAGAGTCTCACAAACAAGGGAAGACAAAAAAACAATCTCCAAGTGAAAGGAAAGGAGGAAGCCCCAGAAAGAATGATAAATGAAACAGAGGCAAGCCAACGATCAGATATTGAGTTCAAAGCATTGGTTATCAGGAAGCTAAAGAAGCTTGATGAGCTCACAGAAAATTACCAGAAACTACAGGGAAACTACAATGAACTCACTGCAAACTATACCAACATGAAAAAAGGAAATAGAAACTATCAACAAAGGCCAAGAGGAACTGAAGAATACAATATCTGACCTGAAGAACACAATAGAAGGAATCAAAAGCAGGCTCGATGAAGCAGGGGAACGGATCAGTGAGCTAGAGGACAAGGTAGAAAAAAAAAACGCATGAAGAGAGCAAGAAAGGAAAAGAGACTCAGAAAGAATGAATAAGTATTAAGGGAAATGCAGGACAACATGAAATGTAATAATATTCGTATAATAGGGATACCAGCAGGAGAAGAAGAAGAGCAGGGGAGAGAAAACCTGTTTAAAAAAGTAATAATGGAAAACTTCCCTAATCTGATGAGAGAAAAAGTCACACAAGTCCAGGGAACACAGAGAGTCCCAATCAAAAGAAACTGAAACAGGCCCACTTCAAGACACATCAAAATTAAAATGGCAAAATTCTAAAACAAAGAAAGAATCTTAAAGGCAGTGAGGCAGAAACAGGAAGTAGCATACAAGGGAGCCCCAATGAGGCTAGCAGCTGACTTCTCAACGGAAATGCTCCAAACCAGAAGAGAGTGACAAGAAATATACCAAGTAATGAGAACCAGAGGCCTGCAACCAAGGCTACTGTACTCAGCAAGGCTCTCTATCAAGATAGATGACCAAAAAAAGAGCTTCCAAGACAAAAGAAGTATAAAAGCATACACCTCCACCAAACCAGCTCTGAAAAATATGCTAAAGAGACTGATTTAAGGAAAGAAAGGAAAAGAGAGAGAGAGGAACACAGGTAAAAAAACAATGGCAATGAATAACTACATATCAATAATAACCTTAAATGTAAATGGATTAAATGCTCCAATCAGATGACATAGAATAGCTGAACGGATAAGAAAGCACGATCCACACATATGCTGCCTACAAGAGACCCAACTCAGGACAAAAGATCTACACAGACTGAAAGTGAAGGACTGGAAACAAGGTTTCCAAGCAAACGAACAGGAAAAAAGAGCCAGGGTAGCAATACACATATCAGACAAAATAGACTTCAAAAAAGTACATAAAGAGTGAGCCAGAAGGACACTTCAAAATACTAAAGAGAAGAGTCAACCAAGAAGACACAAACATTGTAAACATATATGCACACAACTTAGGAGCACCCAAATACATAAAGAAAATCTTGGAGGACTTCAAGAAAGATATTGATAGCAAAACAATTATAGTAGGGTACTTCAACACCCCACTGTCAAAAATGGACAGATCTTCCAAACAAAATATCAACAAAGATATTGTGGCATTGAACAGTACCCTAGATGAAATGGACTTAACTGATATATACATATAGAGAGACAGCCTTTCACCCCCAAAGAAGCTAAATACACATGGAACATTTTCAAAGATAGATTATATGATAGGACAGAAAACAAGCCTCAACAAATTCAAGAAAACTGAAATCATATCAAGTATTTTCTCTGACCACAAGGGACTGAAATTAGAAACCAACCCCAAGGAAAAAACCCAAAACACTCAAAATCATGGATATTGAATAGCATGCTATTAAACAACCAATGGGTCAAGGATGAGATTTGTGAAGAAATCGAAAAGTTTCTCAAAACAAATGAAAGTGAACATACAACAACCCAAAACTTATGGGACACAGTGAAGGCAGTCCTGAGAGGGAAGTTCATAGTGACACAGAGCTAACTAAAAAAAAAATATATATATATATATATATATATATATATATATATATATATATAGATATATATAGATATATATATATAGATATATATATATATAGAAACATTTCAAACAGACAACCTAACCCTACCCCTACAAGAACTCAAGGAACAACAACAAAGACAACCTAAAGAAATGTAGAAGGAAGAAAATAACCAAGATCAAAGCAAAATTAAATGACACAGGGACTAAAAGCACAATTTTAAGGATCAATGAATCCAGGAGCTGGTTCTTTGAAAAGATAAACAAAATAGACAAGCCTTTAAGAAGGCTCATCAAGAAAAAAAGAGAGAGGACCCAAATAACCGCAATCAGAAATGAAAGAGGAGATATTACAACTGACACCACAGAAATACAAAGGATTGTAAGACACTACAATGAAGAACTGTATGCCAAGAAATATAAAAACCTAGGAGAAATGGACAAATTCTTAGAAAAATATAATCTTCCAAAACTTAATAAAGAGGAAGCAGAAAGCCTGAACTGACCGATAACAGCAGATGAAATGTAAGCAGTTATCAAAAAACTCCCAACACACAAAAGACCTTGGCCAGATGGTTTCACAGGAGAATTCTACAAAGCATTCAAGGAAGAAGTAACACCTATCCTTCACAGACTATTCCAAAAAATCCAAATGATGGAGGACTCCCAAACTCTTTTTATGAAGCCAGCATCATCCTAATCCCAAAACCAGATAAAGATACAACAAAGAAAGAAAACTTCAGGCCAATATCGCTGATGAACATAGACACTAAAATTCTCAACAAAATATTGGCAAACCACATCCAGCAATACATTAAAAAGATCATGCACCATGACCAAGTTGGGTTCAGCCAAGGGATTCAAGAATGGTACAATATTCGCAAAATAATAAACGTAGTACATCGCATAAAAATAGGAAAGACAAAAATCACATGATCATATCAATAGATGCAGAAAAAGTATTCGATAAGGTACAGCATCCATTTATGATAAAAACACTTAGCAAAGCGGGAATGAAGGGAGCATTCCTAAACATAATAAAAGCCATATATGAGGGACCTACAGCCAATATTATACTTAATGGGCAAAAACTAAAATCTTTCCCACTAAAATAAGGAATAAGACATGGTTGACCACTATCACCCCTTCTATTCAACATAGTACTGGAAGTTTTAGCCATAGCAATCAGACAAGAAAAGGAAATAAAATGCATCCAAATTGGAAAGGAGGAAAGAAAACTGTTGTTGTTTGCAGATGACATGATAGTGTACTTAGGAAATCCTATAGACTCTGCCACAAAACTACTCGACCAAATAATTGAATTTGGCAAAACAGAAGGATACATAGTCAATATGCAGAAATTAAAGGCACTTTTGTATACCAACAATGAAACATCAGAAGCAGAAATCATGGAAAAAATCCCATTTGATATAGCAACAAAAACAATAAAATACATAGGGAAAACCCTAACCAAGGAAGTAAAAGACCTGTACTCAGAAAACTACACCACACTGAAGACAGAAATAATGGAAGAAACAAACAGACGGAAACACATACCATACTAATGGATTGGAAGAATTAACATCATCAAAATATCCATAATACCCAAAGCATTTTATAGATTCAATGCAATCTCTATGAAACTGCCAATGGCATATATCAGAGATATAGAACAAACACTTCAAAAATTTATATGGAACCATAAACTACCCCGAATATCAGCTGCAATTTTGAGAAAGAACAGCAAAGTAGGAAAAAATCACAATACCTGATATCAAACTGTACTACAAGGCCACTGTAATCAAAACAGCCTGGTAATGGCATAAAAACAGACAGATAGACCAATGGAACAGAATAGAGAGCCCATAAATAATCCCAAGTCTCTATGGGCAATTAATCTTCGACAAAGGGGGCAGAAGTATGAAATGGAATAAAAATAGCCTCTTCAACAAATGGTGTTCGAAAATCTCGATGGCTACATGCAAAATAATAAAACTTGAGCACCAACTTACACCATACACAAAAATAAGTTCAAGGTGGATAAAAGTCTTAAATATAAGTCACAAAACCATAAAAGTCCTAGAGGAAAACACTGGTAGGAAAATCTCAGACATTCCATCCAGTAACATCTTCACTGATATGTCCCCTAGAGCAAGGGACATAAAGGAAAGAATAAACAAATAGGACCTCATTGAAATAAAGAGCTTCTGTGGGGCTAAAGAAAACAGTATTAAAATAAAAAGAGAACCAATAGTATGGAAAAACATATTTGCCGATGATATCTCGGATAAGGTTTTGATCTCCAAAATATATAAAGAACTCATACAACTCCACTCCAGGAAGACAAAAAAAAAAAAAATTAAAATATGGGCAAAAGGGCCCAGCTGGTGTAGCTCAGTGGATTGAGTGTGGGCTGGGAACCAGAGGCTCCCTGTTCGATTCCCAGTTGGGGCACATGCCTGGTTTGCAGGCCAGGTCCCCAATGAGGGCCATGTGAGAGGCAACCATACATTCCTCTTTCTCCCTCCTTTCTCCTCTCTGAAAATAAATAAATAAAATCTTTAAAAAAATGGGCAAAAGATATGAACAGACACTTCTCGAAGAAGAACATACAGAGGGCCCAGAGACATATGAAAAGATGCTCAACATCATTAGCCATAAGAGAGATGCAAATTAAAACCATGATGAGATGCCACCTCACACCAGTCAGAATGGCCTTCATCAACAAAGCAACAGATAACTGATGGAAGGGATGTGGAGAAAAGGTAATCGTACTACACTGCTGGTGGGAATGCATACTGGTCCAACCACTGTGGAAAACACTATGGAATTTCCTCAGAAAATTGAAAATGGAACTGCCTTTTGATCCAGAAATTCCACTACTGGGATTATACCCTAAGAATCCTGAAACGCCAATTTAAAAGAACCTATGCACTCCAATATTCATAGTAGCACAATTCACAATAGCCAAGTGCTGGAAACAACCTAAGTGCCCATCTACAAATGAGTGGATCAAGAAACTAGGGTACATTTACACAATGGAATTCTATGCACTAGAGAGAAAGAAGAAGCTTATACCCTTTACAACAGCATGGATGGAACTTGAGAGCATTACGCTAAGTGAAATAAGCCAGGTGGTGAGGGACAAATACCATAGGATCTCACCTTTAACTGGAGTATAATCAGCAAAAGAAAAAAATCAAGCAAAACGTAACCAGAGACATTGAAATTAAGAACAATCTAACAGTAGCCAGAGGGGAGGGGGAGGGGACAATGGGGAAAAGGGTTTTCAGGAACCACTATAGAGGACACATGGACAGAACCAAGGGGGAATATGGAGGCACGGGAGGGAGGTGGGTTTGGAAGGGTGGTGGGAGGGAAGGGTAGAGGATGCAGACAACTGTAATCAAACAACAATAAAGTAATGTTAAAAATAAATAAATAAATAAAGAGTTCCACAAGTTTTCTGAAATAATAAAAAAGTCAATGTATACAAAAAAAAAGGATGGCAAGATGGCAAATGTAATGATGGAAAGGGAAAAGCATACCTTACATAGAAGTTTTTAGGAATTTCCCTAATAAAGTACATGAGGAAGTATGTTCAATAGGTGATGAGAAAGCTACTTTCAGTAGCACACTGTTATGTCTATGAAAAAGTATACTTTACCCCCCAAATCCTGTAATAGTAAAAACTGTTATGTGTTAGTAAATAATAATAACAACCATAAAAACAACAACAATAACAGAAATAACTGCTATCATTTATTGTGTGGTTATCAGAGACCAGGTGGTGTGCTGAGGGATTTCCATGAATGGTCTTACTGACAGCATTCACTGTATACTGATAGAGGTAAAATAGATTTTGTCCCTGTAATCACTTCTCATCATTGACTCTCACACATTGACATGCAGCTGGTATACAGCAGGGGTTATAGTGACAAAGGTCTTATAATAGAAATAGAAAATGGAATATGTGAAAGTTTTGTTATAATAGTTGACTATGTATTTATTCACTCAAAGTTATCTTCTCACCTGTATCTGCTAACTCAGATTAATAAAACACTCCCAATGGAGTTGAGAAGTCAGTGAGTGAAGGTAAGTATGTGTATGAAACAATAGAGAAAAATGAAGGAAATTAAGGAGAATGTGGATGAAAACAGGCAGATTAGAGTGGAGATAAGAGAAGACATGAGTATGGACTGAATAAGAAACTTCCTCTGCAGATTACAAATTTAACAACTGCTATTATGGAGTTAATGGATTGTTTTAATACCCCTTCTCTTGAAAACAGTTAGTGGATACTAGAATATGTTCATAAACTTAGGTTAGTTTCACAGAAACAGTTTAATTTGAAAGCTAATTTATTATTCTGCCTATGCTACCAAAGTTAGGGAAAAAACCTTGCATTTTACAGTCATTTAATTTTTCATCAGATGCTTACATTCAGATCATTGTCAAGCTTTAATTCTGAAATGGAAACCACCCCAGAATTTTTCTTCCCTTTTGTTCAATGACAAGAATTGCTGGTGGGCATCAGTCCCTGATTGCATTTTATGTACTGTACTGGTAGCTTGAGTGGTATTTAGATCCATGATATGAAACTTCTCATTTCTTTCATTTATATTATTTTTCAAAAATATAACTTTTTTCTGTTTCACTTTTATTTTTTCCTCTTTTTTCTTTTTTTTAATTAATTTTTTGTTTAATTACAGTTATTTGCAGCCTCTCCCCTCCCCCTCCCTTCCCCTCCCGTCCCACCCCCCCAGCCTCCCTCCTCCCCCTTAGTTCTGTCCATGTGTCCTCTACAGTGATTCCTGAAAACTCTTCTCCCCATTGTCCCCTCCCCCCTCTCCCCTGTCTATTGGTAGACTGTTCTTAATTTCAGTGTCTCTGGTTATGTTTTGTTTGCTTTCTGCTTTTGATGGTTATGATCCGGTTAAAGGTGAGATCATATGGTATTTATCCCTCACTGCCTGGCTTACTTCACTTAGCATAATGCTCTCCAGTTCCATCCATGCTGTTGCAAAAGGTATAACCTCCTTCTTCCTCTCTGCTGTGTAGAATTCCATTGTGTAAATGTACCATAGTTTCTTGATCCATTCATTCGTAGATGGGCATCTAGGTTGTTTCCAGCACTTAGCTATTGTGAATTGTGCTGCTATGAACATAGGAGTGCAAAGGTTCTTTTGAATTGGTTTTACAGGATTCTTAGGTTATAATCCCAGTAGTATAATTGCTGGGTCAAAAGGCAGTTCCATTTTCATTTTTCTGAGGAAGTTCCATACTGTTTTCCACAGTGGCTGCACCAGTCTGCATTCCCACCAACAGTGCAGTAGGGTTCCCTTTTCTCCACATCCCCTCCAACAGTTATCTCTTGCTTTGTTGATGAAGGCCATTCTGACTGGTGTGAGGTGGTATCTCAATGTGGTTTTAATTTGCATCTCTCTGATGGCTAATGATGTTGAGCATCTTTTCATATGAATCTGGGCCCTCTTTATGTCCTTTTTCGAGAAGTGTCTGTTCATGTCTATTGCCCATTTTTTAATTGGGTTTTTTGTCTTCCTGGAGTGGTGTCGTATGAGTTCTTTGTATATTTTGGAGATCAGACCCTTGTCTGAGGTATCATTGGAAAATATGTTTTCCCATGCGGTTGGTTCTCTTTTTATTTTAATACTATTTTCTTTAGCCCCACAGAAGCTCTTTATTTTGATAAGATCCCATTTGTTTATTCTTTCCTTTATGTCTCTAGCTCTAAGGGACATATCACTGAAGATGCTGCTGCATGGAATGTCTAAGATTTTCCTACCGATGTTTTCCTCTAGAACTTTTATGGTGTCACGACTTACATTTAAGTCTTTTATCCACCTTGAATTTATTTTTGTGTATGGTGTAAGTTGGTGCTCGAGTTTCATTTTTTTGCATGTAGCCATCCAGGTTTCCCTACACCATTTGTTGAAGAGGATATTTTTATTCCATTTTATGCTTCTGCCCCCTTTGTCGAGGATTAATTGCCCGTAGAGACTCGGGTTTATTTCTGGGCTCTCTATTCTGTTCCATTGGTCTATCTGTCTGTTTTTATGCCAGTACCAGGCTGTTTTGATTACAGTGCCCTTGTAATATAGTTTGATATCAGGAATTGTGATCCCTCCTGATTTGCTCTTCTTTCTCAAAATTGCAGCTGATATTCGGGGATGTTTATGGTTCCATACAAATTTTTGAAGTGTTTGTTCGATATCTGTGAAATATGTCATTGGAACTTTGATAGAGATTGCATTGAATCTATATATTGCTTAGGGGAGTATGGACATATTGGTGATGTTGATTCTTCCAATTCATGAGCATGGTATATGTTTTCATTTGTTTGTGTCTTCCATGATTTCTCTCTTCAGTGTTGTGTAGTTTTCTGGGTACAGGTCTTTTACCTCCTTGGTGAGGTTTATTCCTAGGTATTTTATTTTTTTTGTTGCTATATCAAATTTCTGTTTCACTTTTAAAGAGAAAAATTACAAACTAATATTCTAGTGTTCAAATCAGAGTTAAACACATCAAAAAAATCATGACCTCAATGTGGCAGTGATTTTGCTGATGTTTCACATATGGCACCAGGTAGCAAAGGTACAACTCCATCAAGACTTTGATCTCTGCTCTTCTTTGAACAGACCTCTTCCTCAGGTGTCAGAGTCACTTTCATAACATCTGACATTCCATTCTATGCCAAGATGCAAGGAACACTAACAAAGACTTCTTCTTTTATTCCATAGAGACCCTTGATCATGATGGAAATTGGATGCACCTGCCTAAGATTCTTCATTATATTTTCTGCTAAAGCTGTCACAGATAGCCAAATGGTTTAGGATGTGTAGCTCACATCCCAGTTTGATCACCTCATAAGCACTGTCAACAAGCTGTTTGTGAACTTCTTTACACTCTTCCTTTTCTGTCTCAGTGCCTAAACCAGGGTGTGTATTCTTTAGGGAGACACCGGAAACATTCACTTTACTACATACGGGTACACTAGAGTCTCCATGCTCCCCAAGGACCCACCCATGACAGCTTACTAGGTGAACTCCTAGCCCTTTCCCCATTAGATAACAGAACCTGGCTGAATCCAGATTGCAACCATTTCCAATAACATGGTTTTTGGGAAAGTCACGTATCTTCCAAGCCTTATAGGTAAAGACATGCACTGAATTGGAAACAATAGACACTTTGCATTTGGGACACTGCAGTTGCCCATTAAACTACACGTGTATTCACTGCATGCTATATAAACTGTGGTTCATTTTTTAAAAACAGTTTTTTATTGTTGCTCAACTACAGTTTTCTGCCTTTTCCCCCAACACCGCCCAATCACCACAACCCTCTCCACATCCCTCCCCCGTTTCCAACCCACTTCTTATTCTCCATGTGTCCTTTATAATTGTTCCTGCAAAACCTTTACCCTTTTTTCCCTATAACCCCCTCTCCTCTCCCTTCTGGTCACTGTCAGCCTGTTCACAATTTCAGTGGCTTTGGTCACATTTTGCTTGCTTGTTCGTTTTGTTGATTAGGTTCCTGTTAAAGGTGAGATAATATGGAATTTGTCTTTCATTGCCTGGCTTATTTCACTTAGCATAATGTCCTCCAGTTCCATACATGCTATCGCAAAGGGAAGAACCTCCTTCCCTTTTGTTGCATAGAATTCCATTGTGTATATGTATCATAGTTTTTGATTCATTCATTTACTGATGGGCACTTAGGTTGCTTCCATCACTTGGCACTTGGCTATTGTAAATTGTACTGCTATGAACATTGGGATGCATAGGTTCTTTTGGGTTTGTGTTTCAGTGTTCTTAGGATATAATCCCAACAGTGGAATTTCTGGGTCAAAAGGCAGTTCCATTTTTAGTTTTTTGAGGAAATTCCATATTGTTCTCCATAGTGGTTTCACCAGTCTGCAACCCCATCAATGTTCTAGAAGAGCACTAGCGTTCCCTTTTATCCACAGCCTCTCCAACACTTGTTTGTTGCTTTGTTTATGATGGTCATTCTCAATGGTGTGAGGTGGTATCTCATTGTGGTTTTAATTTTCACCTCTCTTGTAGCTAGTGATACTTAGCATCTTTTCATATGTCTCAGGGCCCTCTGTATGTCCTCCTTGGAGAAGTGTCTGTTTAAGATTTTTGCCTATTTTTTAATAGAGTTGCTTGTCTTTTTAGAATAGACTCATGTGAGTTTTTTAAATATTTTGGAGATCAAATACTTGTCTGAGGTATCATTACCAAATATGTTTTCCCATACCGTTCGTTCTCCTTTCACTTTAATGCTGTATTCTTAGCCATGCAGAGCTTTTAATTTTGATGAGATCCCATTTATTTTGATGTTTATTTTTTCCTTTATGTACCTTGCTCTAGAGGACATATCAGTGGAAATATTGCTGCATGGAATATCTGAGATTTTCCTGTCTATGTTCTTCTCTAGGACTTTAATGGTGTCACAACTTATATTTAAATATTTTATCCACCTTGAATTTATTCTTGTGTATGTTGTAAGTTGGTGCTCGAGTTTCCTTTTTTCCATGTAGCTGTCCCAACAGCATTTGTTGAAGAGTCTATTTTTACTTAATTTTATACTGATGCCCCATTTGTCAAATATTAATTGACTGTAGAGACTAAGGTTTATTTCTGGGGTCTCTATTCTGTTTCATTGATCGATATATCTGTTCTTATGCCAGTACTAGGCTGTTTTGATTACAGTGCCCTTGTAATACAGTTTGATATCAGGTATTGAGATCGCTCTTACCTTGCTGTTCTTTCTCAAAATTGCTGCAGCTATTTGGGATCCTATATGGTTCCATATAAATTTTTGAGGTGTTTGATCTATATCAGTGAAACATGCCATTGGTACTTTAATAGGTGTTGCATTGAATCTATAAATTGCTTTGGGTACTATGGACATTTTGATTATGTTAATTCTTCTGATCCATGAGCACAGTATATGTTTCCATTTGTTTGTGTCTTCCTTAATTTCTTTATTCAGTGATGTGTAGATTTCTGAGTACAGGTATTTTACCTCCTTGGTTAGGTTTATTCCAAGGTATTTTATTTTTTTAAGATTTTATTTATTTATTTTTAGAGAGAGGAGAAGGGAGGGAGAAAGAGAGGGAGAAATAGCAGTGTATGGTTGCCTCTCACATGGCCCTCACTGGGGACCTGGCCTGAAACCCAGGCATGTGACCTGACTGGGAATTGAACCAGGACCCTTTGGTTCCCAGCCCGCGTTCAATCCACTGAGCTACACCAGCTGGACAGTATTTTATTTTTCTTGTTGCTATATCAAATGGGATTTTTCCTGATTTCTGCTTCAGATGTTTCACTGTTGGTATACAAAAATATCTTTGATTTCTGAATATTTACATTGTATCTGTTGTTTTGCCAAATTCATTCGTTAGGTTGAGCATTTTTTTGGTGGAGTTTCTATGTACACTATCATGTCATCTGCGAACAATGACAGTTTTGTTTCCTCTTTTCCAATTTGGATGCTTTTTCTTTTCTTTTCTTGCCTGATTGCTGTGGCTAGGACTTCCAATACTATGTTGAATAGAAGTGATTAAAGTGGACAACCTTGTCTTGTTCCTGAATTTAGTCAGAAAGATTTTAGTTTTTGACCATTGAGTATGATGTTGATTGTAGGTCTTTCATATATGGTCTTTATTATGTTGAGGAATGCTCCTTCTATTCCCACTTTGCTGAGTGTGTTTTTTTCTTAAATGGGTGCCGTAAATTATCAATCGCTTTTTTCACATCTATTGATATGATCATCTGATTTTGTCTTTCATTTTGTTTATGTGATATATTATGTTTATTGATTTGGGAATATTGTACCATCCTTGCATCCCTGCGATGAATCCCACTTGGTCATGCTATATGATCTTTTTAATGTATTGCTGAATGAGGATTGCTAATATTTTCTTGAGGATTTAAGCATATATGTTCATCAGTGATATTGGCCTGAAGTTTCTTTCTTTGTTATGTCTTTATCTGGTTTTGGGATTAGGATGATGAAAATAGTTTGGAAGGCTTCCATCTTCTTAGATTTTTTGTAATAATCTGTAAAGGATGAGTTAGCTCTTCCTTAAATGCTTTCTAGAATTCTCCTGTGAAACTATCCAGTCCAGGGCTTGTGTGTGTCAGGAGGGTTTTTTTGTTTTTTGTTTTTTGTTTGTTTGTTTGTTTCTTTTTTATTACTGCTTCAATTTCATCTGCCGTTATTGGTCTCTTCAGGCTTTCTGCTTATTCCTCATTGAGTTTTGGAAAATTGCATTTTTTCTAGAAATTTATCCATTTTGCATAGGTTTTCAAATTTTTTGGCATATAGTTTTTTGTAGTAATTTCTTACAATCTTTTTTCTTCCTGTGGTATCAGTTATAACCTCTCCTCTTTCATTTCTCATTGTGTTTATTTGGGCCCCCTCTCTTTTTTTCCTGATAAAGGCTTGTCAATTTTTATTGTCTTTCCAAGGAATCATCTCCTGCATTTATTGATGCTTAGAATTGTGCTTATAGTATCTATGTCATTTTGTTCTCCTCTGATTTTGGTTATTTCCTTTCTTCTACTTGCTCTGGGCTGTCTTTGTTGTTGTTCCTCAAGTTCTTTTAGGTATAAAGTTAGGCTGGGTTTTTTTTTGTTTGTTTGTTTGTTTGTTTTTTACATAGGTCTGTATTCCTATGAACTTCACACTCAGGAATGCTTTCTCTGTGTCCCATAAGTTTTGGATTGTGGTGAGTTCATTTTCATTTGTTTCCAGAAACTGTTTGACTTCTTCCTTAATCTCATTTTTGAATGATCCATTACTTAGTAGCTTGTTATTAGATCTCCATTAGTTTGAGTGTTTTGGAGTTTTTTTTTTTTCCTTGAGGTTGGTTTTTAGTTTCAGTCCCTGTGGTCTGAGAAAATGCTTGATATGGTTTCAGTTTTCTTGAATTTGTTGATGCTTGTTTTGTGTCCTATCATGTGGTCTATCTTCGAAAATGTTCCATGTGTATTTGAAAAGAATGTGTATTTTGCTTCTTTGGGGTGAAAGGCTCTATATATATAAGTTTATTTGATCTAGGACATTTTTCAATACTGCAATATCTTTGTTGATATTTTTTGGAATATCTGTCCATTTTTGACAGTGGGGTGTTGTAATCCCCTACTATAATTGTGAGGCTGTCAATATCTTTCTTGAAGTCCTCCAAGATTTTCTTTATGTATTTGGGTACTCCTATGTTGGGTGCATATATATTTACAATGTTAATGTCTTCTTGATGGATTATTCCCTTGAGTATTCTGAAGTGACTATGAGAATTCTTTACACACGCATGGAGAAATGCTGCCCCAGGAATTTACGTGTACAGAGCACAGCTCCGCGTGAAGAAATACTCCCGTGTGGGCCAGCGTAAAATCCATGTAAGTGGAAAAAGAATTCTCTAATGGGAATTTGGCAAAAATGTTTCTTAAGAAATTCTCTGACTTGCTGAGTCTCTCCCTCCTGGAGCCAAGAAGCTTAAGTTAATGGATCCCTGTCTCAATGTTTTATGGTCCTAAGAGTTAACAGCCCTAGCTAGCTTACCCTCAATTTACTTGTCTCCTGTTTAATGTACTACCCCAGTCCTGTCTGCCACCGGACCTGAATTTATGTCCTAATGCTCTGTACCCAAAATGTTTACCTTACTGAGTAAACCTCCCGCTTATCTACCCCCTGTATCTGCATGACCCAGCTGAAGGCCCATGTTCTGCATATGTTCATGAATAATCAATCCAATGTAAATGTGTCCTAAAACTTCTAATAAAAAGCCCGGCTGAGCTACTCCCGGGGCTTTTTCCAAGATGGAGGGAAAGACCCGTGGCAACCGGACTCCTTTCTCCAAGTGTGTCTCCAAGTGAGATTGATTCACGCGATTGGTTACGGTCCCACACAGATTTTGCAGGACAAAATCCCAACAAGTGACGTTCTGAATCTCTCTTTATGGCCCTTTTTTTGAACTCTATTTTGTCTGAAACGAGTATTGCTACCACAGCTTTTTTTCCCTGTTTGCTTGGAGAATTTGTTTATAGCCTTTCACTTTTACTCTATATATGTCTTTTGTCCTGAAGTAGGTCTCTTTCAGGCAGCATATATGTGGGTCATGCTTTCCTCTCCATTCCGCTATTCTGTGTTTTTTGATTGGGACATTTAATTCATTTACATTTAAGGTTATTATTGATAGGTACTTATTCATTACCATTTTTTTTGTGCCTGTGTTCCTCCCTCTCTCATTTTTTCCCTTCCTTTTCTTAAAGCAGTCCTTTTAGCAACTCTTGCAGAGCTGGTTTAGTGGAAGTGTATTCTTTTAGACTTCTTGTGTCTGGGAAGCTCCTTATTGGCCTTCCACTTTAATTGAGAGCCTTGCTGGGTAGACTAGTCTTGGTTGCAGGCCTCTGATTCTCATTACTTTGAATATTTCTTGCCATTCCCTTCTGGCTTGGAGCATTACTATTGAGAAATCAGCTGCTAGTCTTAATGGGGCTCCCTTGTATGTTACTTCCTGTTTCTCCCTTGCTGCCTTTAAGATTCTCTCTATGTCTTGGAATTTTGCCATTTTAATTATGACGTGTCTTAAAGTGGGACTCTTTGTGTTCCTCTTGATTGTGACTCTGTTTTTACTGGATTTGTGTGACTTTTTCACTCATCAAATTAGGGAAATATTTCATCATTAGATTTTCAATCAGGTTTTCCTTCCCTTCCTCTTCTTCCTCTCCTTCTAGTATCCCTATTATATGGATATTATTACGTTTCATGTTGTCCTGCATTTCCCTTAATCGTTCTTCATTCTTTTTGAGCCTCTTCTCCTTTTATTACTCTTTCTCGGTGTTTTATTTTTTTAAGATTTTATTTTTATTTATTTTTAGAGAGAGGGGAGGGGAGGGAGACAGAGAGGGAGAGAAACAGCAATGTATGGTTGCCTCTCACATGGCCCTCACGGGGACCTGGCCTGCAACCCAGGCATGTGCCCTGATGGGGAATCGAACTGGAACCCTCTGGTTCCCAGCCCGCGCTCAATCCACTGAGCTACACCAACCAGGGCTCTTTCTCAGTGTTTTATTCTACATTGTCCTCCAGCTCACAAAGATCTGATCCTTTGCTTCATCAAGCCTGATTTTGATTTCTTCTACTGTATTCTTCAGTTCAAAAATTGTATTCTTCGTTTCCTCTTGGCCCTTGTTGATAGTTTTTATTTCCACTTTCATGCTGATATAGTTTTCAGTGAGTTCATTGTAGTTTCTCTGTAGTTTCTGGTAGTTCTCTGTGAGCTCATTGAATTTTCTGATAACCAATGGTTTGAACTCAGTATCTGCTAGTTGACTTGCCGCTATTTCATTTAGCATTCTTTCTGTGGCTTCTTCCTTTCCTTTCATTTGGGGATTGTTTCTTTTTCTTTCCATTGTTTGTGAGACTCTTCTTGTTAGCCTCTGCTTCTTAAATTGATCTGTTCTGACTCCCTGGGTTTATGGTGTTAACTTCTATGGTAGAAGACCTTTGAGATTCAGTGGTGCAGTCTCCTTAATCTCCTGAGCTCGCTGGTCTAGGGCTGTCACTGATGTTGGCTCTCTGTATGTGTTTGGGTTTTAATTGTTGTTGGGTCTTTCTTCCATGGTTCCTTTCCTCCTGGTGGATTACTGAGGATCACTCTGTCCACTATGTCTTGTATTCTATTGTGCAGGTGTGGGCAGGTTGTGTTGAAGCTGATTCTTCTGTTTGTACAAGGTTTTGAGGCTTCTCTCTTGCTCTTGTTCAACTGTTTGTTCTGGGTAATTTCTCCACCATTTAGTTGTATTTTACAGATTGGTTCTGGGTAGAAGTTAGTGTGGCTTTCACTCCCTCCTTCACTTTCTTCTGTTGTTATCTGTTGGTGGTTCCTTTGTTGGTGAATTTCCTCTTCCAGTAGGTATAGTGGTGTTGACAGCTCCCACCTACTCGTTTTTGTGATCAGTTGGAGAGCAATGGCAAAATGGTTTAAGACAGCTGGACTGTATTCTTTGGTACTTATGTACCAACCTGTAGGGAAGAGTTAGGTGATCCTTTAGATATGTATGGTGTTAACCATAATATCTCACCCAACTAGCCACTTTTTAGAAAGTTTGGAAAAAATATAAAACTCTTGTTAGGGGAAGGATTGTGAGCTGGATCTAGAAAGCAGTGAGCTTGTGGAAGTCACATTATGAGGTAAAGTGAGAGTAAAGGATATAAAATAGGTGTAGTTTAGCCCAGCTGGTGTAGCTCAGTGGATTGAGTGTGGGCTGGGAACCAGAGGGTCCTGGTTTGATTCCCAGTCGGGGCACATGCCTGGGTTGCGGGCCAGGTCCCAAGTGAGGGCCACGTGAGAGGCAACCATACATTGCTTTTTCTCCCTCCCTTCTCTCTCTGAAAATAAATAGATTAAAAAAAACAGAAAAAAATAAAATAGGTGTAGTTTGGGAGAGAATAGAGTTTACCACCACTATAATAAAGTTTGGGAAACAGTGAAGTGAGCTAAGATTCGAGAGAGGAGTTCTGTAGTATTTACAATTATGTGGAACAGCAACTATTTACAATAGTAATGGAGTAACAGTAATATTACAGAGTCTATGTGATCTTAATAACAAGAATAGGAAGTATAGGACCTAGAGTAGTGTGTTATTGGAACACAATTGAGGTGAAAGATGGAAAATAAACTATGAAAGAAAGAACAAGGGAAAACAAGTCAAACAATGCAATTTAACAAACCAAGTGAAGAAGACTAAACAGAAATAAGGGAAATACAAAAATACTTATAAAAGATGTAAGAATAATGAAAAAATAACAATACAAACATATAATAACTTGCAAGTTTTCTGGAGTAGCAAATTGAAATATTTCTCACTGTCTCGGTTGTTGGGATGACCTCTCTTTGCATCTAACTATGGTCTTTTCACAGCTCCAGGTTTTTTTGTCTCACTTGTGGGAATTTAAAAAAAAAGGAAGGAAGGAAGAAGAAATAAAAATAGGAAAGAAGGAAGGAAGGGAGAAACGGAGGGAGGGAGGAAGGAAGAAGGAATAAAAAAGGAAAGACGGAAAGGAAGGAAGAAGGAATTTTTTAAAAAATGCCTTCTGCTGGCTTTAAACTGGCCAAGCCAGTTATGCTGGTCTATGTGGCTGCAGCAGGTTGAGGAGGGATTGGTTTCACTTTTCTCCCTTCCTGGGCCACATTCTGCAGTTTCCCAGCCTCCAGACCATTTGCTCAATTCTCTTCAGGGCCCCCAGTGCCCTTCTGCACCCAGCCTATGCCTTCAGTCCACCAGTTGCACTGTCTTTGAGATGCACCAATTAGGGGCAAGTCACACACCACCTTCTTGCTCTGCATCCCCTCCTCCCACCCTCAATCCTACCCCCACTTTAATTTTGTCCCTGTTTCTTGCTCTTTGCTGTCCTAGATGCTAGGTACTTTCAGAGTCCCTTCAGGTTAGTTCAGCCGCCTCACTGAGTTAAGTCTTTCTGGGGATTGCTGACTTCCTGAGACTTGCAGCTCTCCTTTGTGGGAGCATCTCTGCCTTTCTCTTAGAGAGCCAGTTGACCCTGCAGGGCCATAGGAGTCGCGGCCATTTTGGAGGTGTCTTTGGGTGGTGGGGTCAGGCATGTGCCATCCTAGGGATGCGGGTCAGGCCTGAGCACTGGGCTTTGCTGCTGGGGCAGGACAGTCAGACCCTGGGCCACGTGGTTAGGTGTGCACCATCCCCAGGGCTGCGGGCATGAGCATGGATGGGCTGCCGATGGGCTGTGGGATCAGGTGCGTATTGTGCCCAGTGCTTTGGGTGTGAGCTCACACCTGGGTAGGGGTAGGGACGCAGGAGGTGGGGGCGGCTGCTGTGGAGAATTCCACAGATAGCCGCTGAGTGCCTCTTTTTCTCTTTCTTTTTGAAAAATTCCTCCTATTCAAACCTGCTTCTCCAAACAAGTGCCTGGCTTCTCAAACAGCCCAGCTCTCCAACCAGACCAGGGACTGACCGAGTCACTGCCCAACTATTTCCAATCTGAGTCCACAGTCTCAGTGGGTGCACACTGGGCCTGTGTGTTTGCCACTTAGTCCTTATTTCCCTCCTGCAACTTCAAACATCCAGGTCCCCCCTGGTTCAGCTCAAACCTTCTTTGGCAGAGGAGGGCACTGCTGAACTGGCTCTGTCCCAAGAATCTTGCAGTAGACCCGGCGGGTGCCAGGCTTGGGTCTGCAGCCACCCTGGTCCCCGCACTGGTCCCAGGTACCTTATTGTCCTGAAGTACTTTCCTTACATTCTGATTTTTCAATGTCCTCTACAATTTTTGGTCTCCAGTCTTCATATATGCTGGGATACTGTTTGAGTGTTCTCTCTGTTCTTCAGAAGATTGGCTAGGTGTTTCACCCGTGCACAGGGGAAGTCCAAAATCTGATATTCTTAAAGTAGTGAGATTATCCTCAATGAACCAGAATTAATGAGGTGAATCCTTAAATTGGATGGGGCTTTTCTTGGTGAGAGAAGTCCAAAGGGTGAGAGGTAGTTCTCCTGGCTAGCTTTGAAGATGGAACTAACTTGTGGTTCCTTTACCCAAGATGCTTAGTCCAACTTTTTTTCTCCAATCAATCACATCCTGAGATCCAATGTATAAATCTAATATTGCATGTCTTGTGCACACTGTTCTTAAGGATCATATTTTGTGTACTATATGAATCAGATTAGTGTACATTGCCATAAAATGTAAAAAGAAGTCTACATATAAAGTGTCACAGCCAACTATTCAAGTGTCATACCAACTAAAACACCAAATAAACCTTGAATACTGAAAAAAAACTTATCTACCCTTTGAAAGCACAGGGTACTTTTATAGACCACAACTTTAATGGCCATGAAAACAGTAAGAACAAAAACAAAACTTAAACCTAAACAGCCTTTAGAATTTACCCACTAGGGTATATTTCCATCTCTTTCTTTTTAGTTAGGACATTTCTCCCTTCTGCTACTTTTGTGTTATTTCAGAAATGTGTCTCATAGCTTTGTAAACTTGAAGAGAATAATCAGCATCTCTGCAAATTAACTAGTTCAAAGGAAAATTAAAAGAATATTTTCTTCCTGATATTTAACTCATTGAAAATTTAGCTCTTTATCAGGTTCCCTATGCCCCATGCCCTGCAATAAGAGAAGTTTTACTCTGCCATTTCATATACATTACAGTGCTCTGAAATCTTTCTTCAAAGCAAAACAGACACCTAAATAGTTGAGATGGAACACTATAGGTATCTCCTGAGACTCTGTGGCCAAGGCCCAATGTAAGTAGTGACCAAAGTGGTTTATCTATTTATATCATGAAGGATAAATACTGTTAATCTTCAAAAATATGCAAAAATTTGTTGTTTTCCAATTAAAATGTGAGAAAATGCTGAACATTAAAGTATTTCAAATAAGAATATGTAAAAACGTATACACTCTCAGACAAAGTGGTGCATAAAGTAGAAAGTGTCAAAGGCTCCTGGGGAAAATTGCAACTCCATGGCAAAGAAAACAGAAAACTGATTTTTGTGCTTTTGTAGCTGTATTCATAGCATCAGGCAGAACAATTTTAATGTTAAAATTACCTAAAACCCAAAGAGCCCATGCTTTTCTGCTTGTAAAACAGTAAACATGCAGGTCTAGAAGAATTCAAGGGGTCTTATTAACAGCTGATTTACAGCTACTGGCTATAATGGAGAAAGTATCATCTTCTAAGCCTTAGGGCAGGGTTGTCAAGTTCATTTTCACCGGAGGGCCACATCACCCTCTCAATTGCCTTCAAAGGACTGAAATTAATTACAACACCTTAATAGCTAAGGAGTAGTTACATTTATACAGTCCTAAAATTATTTCAGTTTTTGAGCATTGAGTATGAAGTTGGCTTAAGTTTCTCATATATGGTCTTTATTATGTTGAGGTATGCTCCCTCTATGCCCACTTTTCTGAGTGTTTTTATCATAAATGGGTGCTGTACCTCATCAAATGCTTTTTCTGCATCTATTGATATGATTATGTGATTTTTGTCTTTCCTTTTGCTTTTGTGATGTATTACATTTATTGATTTATGAATATTGTACCATCCTTGCATCCCTGGAATGAGTCCCACTTGATCATGGTGTATGATCTCTTTAATGTATTTATGGATGTGGTTGGCCAATATTTTGTTGAGGATTTTAGTATCTTTGTTCATCAGTGATATTGGCCTGTAGTTTTCTTTCTTTGTTGTGACTTTATCTGTTTTGGGGTTTATGATGATGCTGGCTTCATAAAAAGAGTTTGGGAGTCTCCCTCTTCTTGGATTTTTGGAATTGTCTGAGAAGGATAGGTGTTAGCTCTTACAGTGTAGTACTGGCATAAGAACAGAAACACAGACCAAAAGAATAGAATAGAGAACACAGGAGTAAATCCATGTCTCTATGGTCAATTAATTTTCAACAAAGAGAGCAGAAGCATAAAGTGGAGTAAATATAGCCTCTTCAACAAATGATGTTGGGAGATATGAACAGCTACATGCAAAAAAATTAAACTCAACCACCAACTTACACCATACATAAAAATAAACTCAAGGTGGATAAAATACTTAAACATAAGTTGAGACATAAAAGTCCTAGAGGAGAACACAGGTTGGGATATCAAAGATATTACATGTAGCGATTCATCAGTATGTCCTCTACAGCAAGGGATATAAAGAAAATAATAAAGAAATGGGAGATTTTACCAAAATAAAATCTTCTCCATGGCTAAAGAAAACAACAGCAAAATAAAAAGGGAACCAAGTATATGGGAAAATATATTTGCAAATGATACCTCAGATGAGGGTTTGATCTCCAAAATATATAACGTACTCACATGACTCCACTCCTGGAAGGGTTTGATCTAAAAAATATGTAAAGTACTCACAACCCAATTAAAAAATGGCCAAAGCACCTGAAAAACACACTTCTCCAAGGAGGACAAACTGAGGGCCCAGAGACATATCAAAAGGATGCTCAGCATCACTAGCCATCAGAGAGATGAAAATTAAACCACTATGAGATACTACTTCACACCAGTCAGAATAGCCAGCATAAATAAATCAACAAACAACAAGTGTCAGAGAGGATGTGGAGAAAAGGGGACCATAATGCACTGTTGGTGGGAATGCAGACTGTTGTGGTCACTGTGTTAAACAGTATAGAATTTCCTAAGAAAACTAAAATTGGAACTGCCTTTTGACCCAGCAATTCCACTGCTGATATTATATCCTATGAATCCTGAAACACCATTTTAAAAGAAACTATGCAGCCCAGTGTTCATAGCAGCACAACTTACAATAGCCAAGTGCTGGAAACAACTTAAGAGACCATCAGTAAATTAGTGGATAAAAATACCATGGTGCATTTTCACAATAGAATACTATGCAGCAGAAAGACAGAAGGAGCTCCTACCCTTTGCAACAGCATGGATGGAGCTGGGGAACATTATGCTAAGTACAACAAGCCAGGCGGTGAAAGACAAATACCATATGATCTCACCTATAAGTGGAACCTAATCAACAACACAAACAAGCAAGCAAAATAGAACCAGAGACATTGAAATAAAGAACAAACTGACAGTAACTAGAGGGGAGTGGGGAGAAGATAATGGGGGAAAGCAGGGGGAGGAGTGTCAAGGAACATGCATAAAGGACACAGGGACAAAATTAAAGTGGGGGTAGGATTGAGGGTGGGAGGAGGGGATGCATGGGGCGGGGATGGACTTGTGAGCTGAAAATGGAGACAACTCTACCTTAATAACAAGAAAAAATAT
Organism: Micronycteris hirsuta; assembly: GCA_004026765.1. NCBI lineage: Eukaryota > Metazoa > Chordata > Mammalia > Chiroptera > Phyllostomidae > Micronycteris > Micronycteris hirsuta. Next base: position 26,878 of record PVJI01019770.1, read on the forward strand.
TTAAAAATAACCAAAAAAACCCAGATCTTCAGAAAAGACAGAAGAGATTTAGTCATAATTAGGCCAAATGTATTCCTACCATACCAACTATGTGGTTTAAATAAGAATACAGTGGCCTGAACACTTTTGGTCTCTGATGCCTTCATTGTCACCATCATCATTATCATAATCATCTTCTTCATGACCATCATTTTGTTTCTCATCTTTGGAGTAAGAGAGATTCTTTATGAGTCTCCTCTCCATGATCTATATAGTAGGATACAAATGTGGACCAACATATGGAAATTCAGCTCCCTCTATATGGTAATAGAACAAGAGTACCAGCTTCCTGATGATCAGTTAGTACACATTCCAATCTCTGAAAGGTGAAGCTATATTTTCTTAGCACCAACTCTATTTTCAAGCTTGCATTCTTCACAGTGGAGAAATAAGATCTAACTTGGGCCCGGCCGGTGTGGCTCAGTGGATTGAGCGTGGGCTGGGAACCAGAAGGTTCCGGTTCGATTCCCAGTCGGGGCACATGCCTGGGTTGCGGGCCAGGTCCCCAATGAGGGCCATGTGAGAGACAACCATGCATCACTCTGTCTCCCTCCCTTCTCCTCTCTCTGAATATAAATTAAAAAAAAAAAAAAGATCTAACTCGGTAGTTGTAAATAGATTCTTTGAAGAGAAATTTTTTCCTACTGGAGCCAGAAAGAATAGTAAAGCTGCTTAGATTTTGAGAGAAATCATACCTCCAGTGAATGTGTGTGTGTTGAGGGAGGGATGAAGAGAAAGAAAAGAAAAAAAAAAGAAAATTAAGGGGACTTCTAGTCAAGATGGAGGCATAGGGAGACACACTGTGCCTCCTTGCACAACCAAAAGAGGAAAAACAACAATTTAAAGTTAAAAAACAAAACAGCCAGATCCAACAGAAAATTGAACTGAGTAGAATTCCTACAACCAAGGAATTAAAGACACGTTCATGCAGACCGGTAGGCGGGGCAGAGCTGCTCGGAGAGCAAGCGGTGAGACAGCGGTTTGTGGAGCGGTAACAGCAACGCTACAGCTGCCCGAGAGACCCATGGCAGGAGCACTTGGCCAAACGCAGCCGGCACACTCAGCGAAACCCGCGGCTGGCTGACCCAGACCCAGCAGGGCCAAGGCTGGTGGACTGGGTGGTCCCTCATTCGCATGCAGATAAACTGGGAGGAAAAGCTGGGGAGCAGAGCAGACTGCACAACCCACCATAGCAGGGAAATAAAGCCTCAAACCACCCATTGAAAACACCTATGGGGGTTGAGGCGGCAGCGGGAGGAACTCCTGGCCTCACAGGAGAGTTCATTGGAGAGACTCCCAGGGACTTGGAACTACACAAGCCCACGGACCACTCAGGAGCCAGCAAAGAAGAACCCAACTTGCTTGTGGGTAGCGGAGAAATGCAGAGAGTGGAGCAAGTTCCATTGTTCTCTCAGGCCCTGCCCCCACAGGCAGCTTTGCAACACAGCGCGTGGTTACCCAGCCATGGCAAACATCTAAGGCTCCGCCCATTAAAGTAACAGGTGCGCCGAGAAAAAAAAAATGGCCCAAGTGAAAGAACACATCAAAGCTCCAGAAAAAAATACAAGTAATGAAGAGATAGGCAACCTATCAGGTGCACAGTTCAAAACACTGGTAATAAGGATGCTCACAGAATTGGTTGAAAGTTAGCCACAATTAGATGAACAAATGAAGGATATGCTAAAGGAAATGAGGGGAAATGTGTAGGGAACCAATAGGGATGAGAAGATAACTGGAACTCAAATCAACAGAGTGGACCAGAAGAAAGAAAAAAAAACATCCAACCAGAAAAGAATGAAGAAACAAGAATTAAAAAAAAATTAGGAGAGGCTTAGGGACCTCCAGGACATCTTTAAACATCCCAACATCTGATTCATAGAGGTGCCAGAAGGAGAAGAGGAAGACCAAGGAATTGAAAACTTATTTGAACAAATAATGAAGGAGGACTTCCCTGATCTGAAAAAGGAAATAGACTCCCAGGAAGTCCTGGAAGCTCAGAGAGTCCCAAAGAATTTGGACCCAAAGAGGAATTCACCAAGGCACATCATAATTACATTACCCAAGATTAAAAATAAGGAGATAATCTTAGAAGCAGCAAGAGAAAAGGAGACAGTCACCTACAAAGGAATTCCCATAAGACTGTCAGTTGATTTCTCAAAAGAGACTTTGAAGACAAAAAGGGGCTGGAGAGAAGTATACCAAGTCATGAAAGTTAAGGACCTTCATCCAAGAATACTCTATCCAGCTAAACTTTCATTTAGAATGGAAGGACAGATAAAGTGCTGCTCAGATAAGGTCAAGTTCAAGGAGTTCATCATCATCCAGCCTTTATTACATGAAATGTTAAAGGGATTTATATAAGGCATGGAGGGATATCAACAGGGGAGTGAAGGGGGAGAGAGAAGGAAAAAGCACGGAGAATAAGTGTAGGTAGAAAGCGGTAGGTAGAAAACAGACAGGGGGAAGTTAAGAATAGTATAGGAAGGTGGACTTCTGCCAAGATGGCAGTGTAAGTGGACGCACTGTGCCGCTGCTCACAACCAGAGAGTTTAAACAACGAACTCAATAGCAAAAAATAAACAACCAGAACAGACAGAATTGAACTGAAGGGAAGTCCAACATCCAGGAAGTTGGGGAGGACGTACATCCAGGCCGGTAAGCAGGGCAGAACTGAGCAGAGGAGCGGAGTGAGAGGCAGTTTGCCCGGAGGAACTCACCCCAGGAGCACCTAAACAAAACACTACCCCAAGCAATGGGTGAACCTCGCAGGCCGGCGGCATAACTGGAGAAGCCAGTGGGAACCAGCAGGGCTGAGACTGGCAGAAAAGGCAGTGGGGAACTGTGGAGAAGAGGGTGATAGGGAGTGGCGGTGAATGGCAGACGCCATTGCTCCCTCCCAGGCCCCGCTAATGGAGGAAGATTTATAGGGAACCAATAGGGAAAAAAAGGAATCTGGGACTCAAACCAATGGGGTGGACCAGAAGGAATAAACAAGAATTCAAAAAAAATGAGGAGGGTCTCAGGAACCTCAGAGACATTTGTAAACAACCCAACATCTGGATCATAGGGCTGCCAGAAGGACAAGAGGAAGACCAAGAAATTGAACGTATTTTTGAACAGATAATGAATGAGAACTTTTCAAATCTGGCAAAGGAAATAGGCTTCCTGGAAATCCAAGAAGCTCAGAGAACCCCAAAGAAGCGGGACCCAAAGAGGAACACACCAAGGCACATCATAGTAACATTACCCAAGGTCAAGAATAAGGAAAGAATCTTACAAGCAGAAAGAGAAAAGGAGACAGTTACCTACAAAGGAATTCCCATAAGACTGTCAGCAGATTTCTCAAAGGAGAACTTCCAAGCAAGAAGGGGCTGGAGAGAAATATTTCAAATCATGAAAAGCAAGGACCTACAACCAAGAATAATCTATCCAGCAAAACTTTCATTTA
>PVJI01019771.1:0-30344 GCA_004026765.1 Micronycteris hirsuta
GGGCTCCATTTGCATCAGCTCAGGGTTAGGCTGTTCCAACGTGCTTTCTTGGGAAAAAATGCGGTTATGTAGTATTAGAGGACTTTCTTTAAATAGCTTCATGTAAATATGAACTAAAGCTAAGTGGAAAAATTTTGTTTATTTAGTGGCTTTACCAAATACGTCAGCAAGGATTTGGGACGCCCACAGTGAGTAGAGTACGCATGTGCAAACCCAGTGTCACAGTGACACTGATCACGTAAAACACACTTCTCAACGCGAGCAGCCACTCTCAGGAAAACGAGGTTGTGCCTCCAGCAGCGGCATCCTTTTTCTCCAGCTCCCTTCTAAGAAGTCACGCTTGGATGTGTGCCTCGGGAGAACACAGCAAATGTGCTTTGTCACAGCCCCTGACACACATATATGTATTGGCCACATACAGATCAAAACTCTACCTGTAATAATAACTTGGGGCTACATAGAGCTACATCTTTTATTTCCTATGCGTTCCAAAGGTTATTGTGTTAGGGAGGAAAAATTAGTTTTCAAAATAATTTCCTGATGTTTACTGGGCACACCCAGCAGGGTCCCGGCCCCAAGGTGCGAACTGCCCCAAAGCAGTGAGCTGAATGGTCCAACGGGTGATGCTGACTGTGTCGCTGTCACCTCCTTGGTGGGGAGAGACAGAGTCGGCAGGTGTGGCAAGATTTCTTGGAGTGAGAAGCTGGTTTGAGTCCTGAAGGGCGAGGCAGTGGCACAGGGTCCATACCACTCAAAAGCACATGACAGATACCAAGTATTGGGCATTTAGGACAAACTGGAAACCTGTTTTTGGCACTGGGATTAGCGAGGAGCAGAAATCAGCAAGGGATTCCATGTACCTTTCTCTCCTTGCTCCCCGCACCAGCCACCCTCTTCTCCCGGTTCCGTGGAGAACGCCGTGAAATATTAGACAGTCTCAGTCATCAGGACCCTGCTTCACCACGTGCTAGAAAAGTCCCCAGGTCATGAGAAGGCCTTTCAGCCAAGCCTCCTGCTGGGAAGGGTAGAATTAGAGGGCCTGGTATGGAACTTGGCAAGTGTGGGGAGAGTAGAGACCGGGGGCAGTCAGGGCAAGGAGACACACAGAAGGCCAGTGGGGGTGGGAAACAGGAGCGGCCCGGGGCAGCGGGCAGAAGCCTGTCAGAGGCACGGTGCCCAGGCTCCTTGCTGTCCACTCAAGTGCTCTGGGGAGTGAGAGCTAGCTTTCTGCTGCAGCCTGGGGACTAGTGGACAGTTTCCCCCTCTCCCCCCACACAGAAGTGTTCCCTGCCCATCAGCACGTCCCCTCGTCCCCTGGGAGGCTCGGCAGTCTGTAGCTGACTCACCAGCAGAAACGACGCCGCGTGCACAGCTGGCTGGCCCCTCCATCGTGTGTGGAGGGGCGTGGGGGCTGGATTCCTGGTAAGACTTATCAGGGGAGGAAATGGCTGGGCCAGAAATATTGTGGGAACCACAAATGTAAACCACATACATAATTTTCAATTTCCTAGTAGTCACATTAAAAAGTAAAAACAAAAACCAACAAGAGAAACTAACCTTAATACTTTTAGCCCAATATGTGTAAGATGTTATCGTTTCAACATGTAATCAATATGAGGCAGAGAGTTTTAATGAGATAATTTGCCTTCTTTTTCACATGAAGTGTCTGAAATCCAGCATGTGGTTTACACTTACAATACGTCTCGATCTGACTCGAAACACCAGTACTGGATGGGCTGGTCTAGGGCGCAGGCTGGGCGTAGCAGGAGAAGAGCTGAGGGTCCTTCTCGATACAAGGTCCTGAGCAGCCTGCGTGAGGGCCCTCATACTCGGGATGGGGAGGTTGGAGGGCAGAAGTGAAAACAATATTTTCTGACTACATTTAACCCAGAACAGAACCTGCTCAGGTCTTGAAGCAATTCATCTTGTCAAGTAGCTCTTAAATTTCAGAGTGAATCAGAATCCCATGGAGGTCTTATTAAAACAGGTTGCACAGACCCACCCCCAGAGTGGTTCTGTAGGCCTGACTTTGCAATTCTAACAAATTCCTGGGGCTGCTGCTGCTCCAGAGCACCACACTTGGAGAACTTCCAATCTAGTATAACATCTGGCCAATGAGTAACTTTCCTAGACAGCTTTCTCTACCGAGTGCTCAGTGTACTTCTACTTGATTACCTCCCTTGGTGGTAAACTCACTACCCATTAAGGCTAACTTTGGTCAATCTAATAAATCTTCCCCATATTGAGTCTAATCTGATCCCTTAAAACTTTCTACAGCTTTGGCCTTCAGGGCTCAGTCCCTTCTTCCCCACATGAAGCATTCACAAAACTGAAGACCTGTTCTCCCCCCTTCTTACGCCCTGCTACTCCGTATCTGTTGCTTCTTGTACACACTTCTGACAGACTTAGCCTTATTATTACAGTAAAGCTCTATTTTTCTTAATCTTTACATCAATTTCAAGATTAAATAGCTTACTATAAAACAAAATATGAATGACCCCCCAAAAGTTTATCTTAAAGCAAGATTTCATCATTGCAAACTTGGCCAATTCAGCCCCCATTTCTGCCTCTTCCATTCCCACATAAGGTACATATGTGAAGGTGCTTTGGAGTCAGTCACTCCCCATGTCTGTCCCTGGACTGATGTCAAGCTGTGACAATGTTCACATCAGTCTGCAATGGCAGAGACCCATTTCACCACCAGGCCAGATTTATTCAAATTAAGCAGCTATACTTCATTCAGAGATTATGTCCTTCCTATTTTTTTTCCTGGTTAAAACAACTGTCCTGTCATGAAATAAGGGTGACAAGGTGGTCAATGGCATCCCAAAGGCAAGAGTTCTTTATTTTCAAGCTCTAGAAAGCCGTATACAAAATCCAGGCCAGGCTGGTCTCATTCTGCTCTTAATCAGCCTTCGTCTTGCAACCCTGAGTGACCAGAAGGCAGAGCTTTTCTTCTGAGCCAGGCCACAGACCGTCCCCTGCTCTACCCCTGTGGAACAGGGAGTCTTGTTTGGAGCTGCTCTTTGTGTGGGCCATGCGCCCTAAATCCACAAGAAAACCATGTCCTCTCACTAGACATGAGACATCTGCACCTCCCCAAGGCTTCCCCACGGCCCGTGCGTTGTCCCTCCATGAGAAAGGGACCAGCTGGTTCAATCTACATCACCAGCTACAGCCCTGCCTTCTTGTCTGCTGGCTTCCCATACTCTTTTTCAGGGCTCCTAACCCACCACCAGCACACTGGCTTTTGGAAGTGCTCTGCTCCCCCTATTCTCCTGGCCAGGGCTCAGAGGAGAAAGTGAGAAGGGGATGCTCTGTGATTTGGCTGAGGGTGGACACTGTGGGGGTAGCAGGGGTGAGGCTCCCTGCTTCGACCAGGCTAGTTTGGGGGAAGCTGGTGCAAAGTCAGGGATCCTAGAAGCCTCCCTGGTCCTACACAAATCTGACTCCAGCACCAGATCCCTGAAATTCCACAGTCTGAGTCATGCATTTGGATTTGAATTTGCATCTCAGGAAAAGGCAACAGTCTCAGAGAAACTAGGTCCCCACAGCTCTGAACGCGGTGCAGGGGTTGGCAGGAAGGCAAAGGGTGCCCGAGGAAGTGTGTGTATGCATGGAGAGAGGGACTTCCAGGAGGCCAGGCAGACTGTCCCTGGCCTAAGAAAGTGAGAAATCTGAGAAAGAAAATTATCTTCTAGAAATGGGTTCAGCTAACTTTTTCTGTAAAGGTCCAGGCAGTAAATATAGCAGGGTCCTGCACAAATAATGGCCCCTTTTTATTACAAGATCTTTTACTACAAAATCATAAGCATGTAGTTCTGTAACATAACAATATTGAACTCAAGCACACCATATGACACTTTAGGTGAAATGTTCAAATTAAAACTATAAATGATCACACCCATATTAGTACCCTACCAACCACACTTGATCAGGCCTTACCTCTGCCAGACCCTGTATTTTAGGCTCTGCAGGCCATGTGGTCTCTGCCATAGCTGCACTTATGCAGCCACAGTACTATGTAACAAGGGCGTGTGGTGGTGTCCCAACAAAACTTTATTTACAAAACAGGCCACATTTGGCCTGCAAGTTGTAGTTGACACCTAAAAATATCCTAGTCAGTCTCTGTGGGCCTGTGTTTTGTACTTCTCTGGTGCTGAGCTCACACCTCCCCACACTGTGCTCAAGAAATGTATCCTGTTTACCTGTCTGTAGCCCCCATGGCTTCTAGGGCAGAGACTTTACGTCCCTGGTAGCGGCACAGAACAGGTTTCAATACATATTTGAGGAGAAAGTGGGCCTGTGGCGAAGGTAGAGACTATGTTTATAGCAGACAAACCTCACTGAGCATTTCCAGCCTCTTGGCAAAGAGCTACAGGTTCACAGAGGAAAAGAGACTTTTGTTGCTGACAAGCATCACCAGAAGACAGCAGTCTGGCTTATAATTTCATTCCTTGTTACAATGCAAACCCATGGAGAAGTTCTGACATCAGAGCTAAACCCCAGAAAGCAGCAGCAGCGGAACCACCTGCAGACAGACTGCTTCCGTGCCGCCCCTCTGCCCCCCAGGGAGCCCTTCCCATCACAAACCCATCACCATTCACTTCAGCCTCCTCGATGAGGAAAAACACTGTGGTTAGCCAGGGATATAAAAATTCTTTGTTATTGGAAAATCTAAGTGTCTCTCTAGGCCTGTGCAGCACCATTAGGTGACGTCAATGACTCAGGGTATCTGAGCTCTGCGTTTCCACTATTCTCAGAACAGCAGCTAATTCATGGCAGTGATGACGTTTCTATTTAGAGCCTCAGAAAAGAAGAGGTGGGCCCTCGGCTCTGCATCCGTCAGTCCTGTGCTGTGGGCTTGGCTGCTCTTCTGAGAAGCAGGGAGAGTTTACAGGTGGCGAGAGGACAGGACCTGGACATTCAATTCCATTCAAGCTAACCAATAGTTTGAAGGCCTACTGTGTGTCAGGCAGCATGTGCCAACAAAGATGAGCACGTGCTAGTGACCCCGCTGGAGAAGAGAGGGCAGTTAGGCAGGCAAATAGCCATGATAACGGTAAAGAAGGTTCTTTGGGGGCTTGAGGAGGGAGATGGGACTCGATGTTTCTTGGGCTGGGCCGTGAAGGCCTGGCAGAATTTGGGCACATGGAGCTGCAGGGAGACTGGTGACAGGGAGATTGGGGGTCCCACTCACTAAGTGAGAAAGAGAGGAAGGGGTAGGAACAAGGCTAGGTCATGGGGGAAGGCTGTGCTTGGTTTGGACATAAAACGTGCTTGGCTCGTTTCCAGCATGAATACTCAGCACAGGCCACACGGGTTGCTTTGTGCTGCTTGGGCTCAGTGGACCAGGCACCAGGATTTCCTGCACTTCTCCCTCGTCCTGTGTCAACTCCCACGTGATCTCATTCTTCCTCCTGGGCCAAGCTTTGCTGTTAAAAGGCCTTTTTTCCCTATGAAAGTCAGTTTCCTTCTTTTGCCATTGGTCCCCCAAGGACTTGCCTCTCTGAGTGACTTGGTGGTATTTAGTGAAAATGTCCTGATTCCAGATAAAATTCTTAGTGCTAAAGAAGAAATTTCATATTGAATAAATCCTATGAAAAAGCACATGATTGCTTTGACTATTCTAGAATATTTTGCTAGAATAGCCAAATAAATCTTAAGAAAGAAGAACAAAGCTGAAGGCACACACTTCCTGATTTCAAGCTATACTTCAAAACTATAGAATCAAAACAGTCTGATAGGAGCATAAAAACAGACACAGAGCCCAATGGAACTGAATAGAGAGCCTATGAGTAAAGCCACATACAGATGATCCATTAATTTATGACAAAGGAGCCAAGAATATACAACGAAGAAAAATAGCCTCTTTAATAAATCAGGTTGGGAAAACTGGACCCCTATCCTAATGCCATACACAAAAATCAACTCAAAATGGATTAAAGACTTGAACCTGAGATCTAAAACCACAGAAGACAAAAACATAGCAAAGAAACCCCTTTACGCTGGACTTGGTGGTGATTTTTTGGATGTAACACCCACAGCACAGACGACAAAAGCAGAAGGAAACAAGTGGGGCTGCACCAAACACAACGGCTTCCCACAGCAAAACAAACCGCCGACAGAATGAAAAGGAAACCTGCCAAATGAGAAAAAACATTTGCAAATCATATACCTGGTAAAGGGTTTATAGCCAAAATATATGAAAAACTCATACGACGCAATAGCAAAACAAACAATCCAATTAAACAATGGGCAGAGGATCTGAATACAGTTGACCCCTGAACAATGAAGGGGTTAGAAGTGCCACCACATGCACAGGAAAAAAGTTTCTGCATAAATTAAGCTGGCCCCCCACATGTGTGGATTCCCACCCACGGGTGGAAAAAATTAGACATTTTTCCTCAGAAGACATACAAACGGCCAACAGTTATATGAAAAGGTGCTCAACATCACTGATCTTCAGGAAAAATGCAAATGAAAACTACCAGATATTCATTCATGCTGTCAGAAGGCTACTATCAAAAAGACAAGGGATACAAGTTGGCAAAAACATGGAGAAAAGGTAACCCTTCTGCACTGTTGGTAAGAATGTAAATTGGCACAGCTACTGGGGAAATAATAGGGTGGTTCCTCAAAAATTAAAATAGAACTACGATATGATCCAGCAATTCCTCTTTGGGGCAATTATCCAAAGGACATGATAAATGTTCATTGCAGCATTACTTACAATAGCAAAGACATGGAAGTAACCAAAGTGTCCATCAACAGATGAATAAAGAAAATGAGGTATTTAGCCCTGGCTGGTGTAGCTCAGTAGATTGAGCATGGGCTGCTAAGCAAAGTGTCGCTGGTTCGATTCCCAGTCGGGGCACATGCCTGGGCTGCAGGCCAGGTCCCCAGTGAGGGCCATGTGAGAGGCAACCACACATTGCTGTTTCTCCCCCTCTCTTTCTCTCTCCCTTCCCCTTTCTCTAGAAATAAGTAAATAAAATCTTTTTAAAAAGTGTAAAAAAATGAGGTATTTGTATGTGTGCATACACACACACGCATATACCCAGTAAGCCCTCACTTAACATCGCTGATAGGTTCTGCAACTTTAAGTGAAACCACATATGACAAAACCAATTTTATAATAGGCTAATTGATATAAACAGTAATTAAGTTCCTATGGTATCTCATCAACATTATAATGAAGCAACATAGAACAAAACAAGATTATTCAAGGACTCATGTAAATAATAATCAAATATTATTTTGCCATAACAAAGAAGGAAATCTTGCCATTTGCAACAACATGAATGGGCACTGAGGACCGTAGCTGAAATGAGATGAGTCAGAGGAAGACAAATACCATATGGTATACTTAAATGTGGAATCTAAAAAAGTAAAAATTCAAAAAAAAGTCAAAATTGGACTCATAGACACAGAAAATAGATGGGTGGTTTCCAGAGGTGAGGATGGTCCAATGGGTGGCGGGGGTCAGAGGCATTGCACAGGCTTCCAGCTACAAGGTAAGTACGTCACGGGGCTGGAAGGTGCGGCACGGTGGCACAGTTGCCAATACAGCACTATAGTGTACATTTGAAAGTGGCTAAGAACAGATATTAAAAGTTCTTGTCACAACAGTCAAATCTGTAACTCTGTGCGGTGACGGACGTGAACAAGGTGGTCTTTCTGCAGTCTACGCAAATGTGCTTCGGTACCTCAGTGGACTCGACCCCGACTGAAAGCCCCACGCACGCTCCTGCACTCGGCCCCATTTCCCTTTGGGGGGGCCCCCTTCTCATGGGGAGGGGAGCCCAGGCATCTTTGGGTCCTGGCATCCCCCACTTTATTTCTTTGCCTGGCTCCACCTTCTAATCCCACGCTTGACAAGTCTCCATGTTCTACTAGAATGGATTACGCTCCAAAGTCTTTCATATCCTTTAGATATATTGTCTCTCCTTTTTAAGTCCTCATCTAAGTCAAAGGCCACATTTCATGTCATCAAAAATAGATAATTAACGATTGTCTGTTGAGTACTTTTCCATCAACAAACTTTGAAGCATGAAGTGGAAATACACATAATCCAGCAATAAAAGTATAAATCAAAAAGAAAAAAATACCAATGTTGTTCTCTGTAATAAAACTTTCTAAAAAGGAAGGTTCTTAAATATAGAAACTGATTAAAATTCTTTTACTGCAGAAGACAATGCTAAAATGTATTGTTCTGCATGATGTAATGGTAAAAAAAAATATCACGCTACTAATTCAGGATGATTTCTGGTTTTGATATAAATTTGTAGGTGTGAAATGTTCCAATGCATATATACTTTTTATTGGCTTAATAAATTGAGATAGAAAAACAAAACAGTTCTTATTTGGAGGAGGAATTTTATGCTTTCAAAAAACATTAGTCTCAAGTTGCACAGCCACGAGCTAAATCATAAGTGATATGCATCACTAGGATGGCAGCACAGGCTTGCAGGGGATTTTTTTTTTTAACTGTTTGCCAAAGGAGTCGAATTTTGCCATAAGCCTTCTGAACTGGCAACTACAACAGACACGGAGAAAGACAAGCAGAGAAGAGTGGTGCAGACGGAATGCGTGGTCAGGCTGACGAAGCAAACGAAGCAAGCGGGATACTGTACCTGCTTATTATTGTCAGTGGTACAGCACAGTTTCTTGAGGGAGACAAAATGCCTAATTTTCCTAATAACATAAATAATTAGTTATTAGTGAGTCAGATATAAGATGATTCAACAAATAAATCAGCAAGTGAAAACATCAACAGAAACTTTTTAAAGCAAAACTTGAAGATCTATTCTAAGGCAGATTTAAAATTCAAACAAAACCCAATCTACAGAAAATGCGTTTTCACACACAGCCCACACATGCCCTCTCAACTGGCTCAGAAACATTTTCCTAATGGGTATTTCATTTTGTAACTGACTCCTGAAGCTTGGCTCCTCACTATCTTCAGTGATAGGATGAAATGCTACTCCAGAAAAAAATTGGCTTTAATTCTGCTGATGCTAATAATTTTATAGCTTATATAGAAAGTAAAAGACTCATTTGGGCAATGATCAAATTTCAGGGCTATTTTTATATTTAATTTTCCATATTATGTCACAGCACGGTCATCATAATGATGGCGTTTTTCAGGCAGAGAAAAATCCTCTGATTTCAAGGTCATGGGCAGAATCCCAAAACAGCCTGCAGCCTCGCTTATTACCATTGAAGGAGACCAGGAAAAGACTACAGGTGCCTGCACCCTGCACAAAATCCAGCTCAAGGTAGAGTTTCTAGTGAGAGTGAGGCCAGGCGTTCCAGAGGACTGTGTTAGATTTTATAGTAATGAGTCTCCTCCCTCCCTGTTTCTGTCTGTCTCTCTCTGGTTCAGTTTTCTCCGGAGAACTCCATGGAGAGCAAAGAATGTACTGGTTACCCTGTAATGAACTTCCCTAAACAGCAAGAGGTAAAAACTTCCTACTTTTAATAAGATTTTCTTCTAGTAGCTCACTGCCTGCAACTGGGGGAAAAAAATAACACCGTGTCTGAACAAAAGAACTTCTCTGTCTTATCTGTAAAATCGGAAAGATCAGAAAAATTCATTCTGGCAGAAATTACCGGCAATAGCATGCCTCCTCTGCCTCGGTCACCTAACAATTATAGTCACACACACACAAGGTGAATCTCCGCTAAACGTTCTGAGGGGCTGGGATGAGGAGGAGGGTAACACCACCGCAGCCACGGTGGTCGGGGCACCGGCTGCTCAGGGCGGCCACGCAGACGGCCTTGGGCTCAGGAGAAGGGTCCCCGTGCTTCTCTCGGTGCTCAGGAGGAGGCCCAGGGACCGCCAGCGCCCCCTCCCCTCCACACTGAAGCAGAACGACAGGAAATGTGAGACGGTGGTCTCTAAACAGACGGGGAACACTTTTGAAGCTGACCAAGTCAACTCAGAGCGGAAACAGCCTGTGGACACGTGGCTGACTTTATGGGGTGTCTTGTTTTCCAACCATACAGTCTGCAGGGAACGCGCGGAGCCAGAGGCACGGGGAGGACTCTCTTCTCTGGCTATTGGCACGATGACCGCCCCCTTTTCTTTTGCCAAAACTTCACGCAACGGCGCATGGCCCTTGCAAGCCTGTGCTGTGAGGCTGGTGTTGACCTTCAGACTGGTTTACAAAGGCTCCTCAGTGATGGACTGCTAGGGGATCCTGGCTGGATCAACCTTCTCACAAAAGTAAACTGGGAGAAGGAAAAGGAATCACATATTTGCTGTATCTCTCCCAAATAAACAGGCTCCTCTGGTAATCTGAGATGAAATGGAATCAGATCACCTCAGCTTTGGGTCAGACATACCTTTCTCTACATAACCATGAACCCCCGGCTTCCTGCCACCTGCAGAAAGCACAGAGCCAGTGCCTCAAGGAGGGAGGGTCGGCTCCCCCTTGTTTTGCTGTTGACATGAAGGGGGCCGGCTAGAACCTGAGCTCCTTCAGAGAGTAGTGGGCATAGTGGAACCACAGATGATGAGGTGGGGGTGGGCAGTTGGGGTGAAGCTTCATAAAGCCCATCGCAGGAGAAGACAGAGAGAGGAAAAGCCATGTCTGCTGGTCACGTGGAGGTGTCCTTGGTATATGCTGTGTACAGCCCAAGCCGGCCACATTTGCAGGTCTAACACTTACACTGACATTTCAATAAGCCTACATGGGCCCTTCAGCTAAAAGAGTTCATGAGTTTGCTCTCACCCTCCTTGGCCAATCACCGGGGTGATCTTCACGTGCTGTTGGATGCTGTCCCCCGACTTCCGTCTGGCATAGTAAACCCCTTGCCATTCCTACATGGACAAAGAGAGCTCTTGAAATCCTCCATCGAGGCCAGTGTCTGTTCCTACAGAGGGTCTCACCAAGCTGAGTGATAAATTCCCACATGCTTCCATTACATTCACCAAACACGACTCTATTGTTGCTTCCGCTGTGACACTGTCTCTGTAAGGCTCATGGTCACAAGGCACGGACACAATTAGACCAACACGTCCACCACCAGGCTGCCCTCCTGGGTCCCAGGACACAGTGGGAAGAGTCCCTGCTCTCTTCCCTACGAGTGTGGTGGCACCAGCTCAAAGGATTTTTCTGAGATCTTTTCCCAAAATCTTCACAACAGCCTGACTTTGACATTATAATTCTTAATTCACAAATGGGTAAACTGAGGCTCACAGATTCTAACTAATGTGCCCATATTGGGAAGCAGAGGCTGTGGTTTTGAATTCTCACCTTTTAACGCTCCTTGAAGCCCATCATCTTTCTACTGTTCTATGCGGGCTCCAGACAAGACCTGGGGTTGGTCTGGCTGTTGACAGTGTCCAGGCAACAGGCCAAGGGGAGTGTGGAGGGTCCTGCTGTCTCTGGATCTTGGGAAGTGGCTGGGATGAAGACCTTGGTGACTTCAAGGGGGACCTGCCACACTTCCGCAACGTCTGGGAGGGAGCGGTTAAATCAGAGCCCGAGCATTGCTCTGCAGCCTTTCCTGCCCCTCCCACATGAGACGGCTCACTGGGACGTGGAGCGGGGGCCCCCGGGTGTGCAGCAGTGTTCTGGGGGGCACTAGGTGTGTGGCAGTGTTCTCAGGGTAGGAAACGGGTGTGGCGATGTTCTCGGGGCTCCCAGGTGTGCAACAGTGATCTCGGGGTGGGGAGGGGGACCCCCAGCTGTGCGGCAGTGTTCTGGGGGCACCAGGTGTGTGGCAGTGTTCTGGGGGGCCACCAGGTGTGTGGCAATGTGTTCGGGGCCCCCAGCTGTGCAGCACTGTCCTCATGGCAGTTTTTTTGGAGTACTTGACAACATTCCGTTTTCAGCCTCACTGCCCCGATTTTTTAAAATTAATTTTGGCCATCACATATAAACCAAACTTACTCTATTCCTGTGCACTGCCCCCCCCCCCCATTAAATGGAAACAATGCTATCTAACTACTTCACATCAGAGAAAGCAAGATGAAAGAAAGAACATGTGAGGAAGCATCCTGAATGCTTAAAAGGAAACGCACAGCAGTCCCTGCTCCGGGAGCACTGCGGCTTGGAGGGGCGGGGCTCGAGGGAAGGTCCCTGCTGCACTTGCACCACTGCCTCCATCTCCCGGGACCAAGTG
Source organism: Micronycteris hirsuta (assembly GCA_004026765.1). Taxonomy (NCBI): domain Eukaryota; kingdom Metazoa; phylum Chordata; class Mammalia; order Chiroptera; family Phyllostomidae; genus Micronycteris; species Micronycteris hirsuta. The sequence goes on from PVJI01019771.1 coordinate 12,136, forward strand.
TGAGCCCTGACAACGCGAAGCAGCAGGGAGACACGAGCTATCCATCCCTACTGAGCTGTGGTGAGAAGAGAAACAGGAAAACGAGGCCTCCGTGTGAATACTGATATCAAATACTTCTGTTCCCCCGAACACTGGATAAGCTGAAGAACACACACCAGCTCTACAGGCAGGACTCTGCTCAGAGATGCGGACGACACTCCAGCAGTGGCAGGAGGGACGACATTGCCTTAAACAAGATCACCAGATTCGCTATCATCACGACAAGCACCAGATTTGCTTGACATACAAGAATCACTCACTTCGCAAATATAAAAAAATTGTATTTAATTATAATATTATTAAAGAAGCCAACCTTAAAGATGGGACATAAAAACCCACAGTAGGAGAGAATGCATTGGGGAGGACTGTGTGGGTCTGTTGGGTTGGTTTCACCCACCTTGCCCTTCTTGATGCACGTGTTGATGGTGTCCAGGAGGTCTGCCCGGTTCTTGTCGCTTTTGGGCAGCTCCGCGAGTTCTTTCCCCAGGAGCTCGCCCTTGTGGTAGCCCATCATCCTTTCGAAGGCTGGGTTGACATACTATGAATGGGAAGTGGTTACAGGTCAGCTCAGGGACACCGTATACTCTGGAGGAATGCCGGCTGGGGCACAGAGGAATGTGCTGGAATAGCCCATCCAGGACCACCTCACACTCTATAGCACAAAGGTCCTTTGAATTTCCCCATTACACATAGCATCCTCTGTTCGACTTCTTCCTCCTTGCTCTTGTTTTATCTTCAGAGGGTTAGTAGGTTCTTAAAGGGGCCTGAAAGGGTCCCCAAGAAAAAAACCTGCTGTCAGTAGAGTCTCCCCCTTGCAGGCGCCTACTGCTCCCGGCCCGTTTGCTCCTGCTCATGGGGAAGGCCGGGAGGTGACGGACACCACGTGCCGGCACCGCCGCACCGGCTCTCGCAGAGGCACAGGCTTTCTAACCACCAGGTGCTCACTGAGGAATGAGGACTCTGGTCCCTGTGAAAGGTGCCATCTGTTAGATTCCAAGTGGGGAAGGTGAACACAGAGTGGGCGCCCCTTCTTCTCATTGCTGGGGTCACCACCAGGCTGCCCGCGGTGAAGGAGGGAGGTGCAAAGCGAACGTGTTTCATAAAGAGAACCAACTGTTCAAGCCTGGGTGCAGGTGGGGGAGACGGGAGATGTGTGCTTGGTCTGCACTAGAAATCTGCCTGGTTTCTCTGCGGTCCAGGGTGCTGACCTATGGCCAGGTAGGCCAGCGACAGACAGCAATATGAGGGTGCTTTCAGATCCATTTCAAGAAACAGCCAGAAGAACATTCTATACATACAGGATACCAAACAAGATACCAGGTAGAAAGGCTTTGGAGTCAGAAAAATATGGCTACATATTTTGGTTTCAATACTTCTCACAGGGGCTTGAATAAGTGTCTTGCCCTTGCTGGGCCTCAGCCTCCCCACCCCTGTTACGGCGTACGTTCATCTCTTTCACAGGGTCCCTGAATGGAAAAGAGATAACCTTGTGGGCACGACCATGACAGGGCCTGGGTGTGGTGGGCTCTGCCGTTATCGGTCCGGTGTGAGAGCGGGGTGTGTGCGCATGTGCACGGTTGTGGGGGGTGTTGCAGCGCAGCAAATGCGGGGCTCTGCCTGTCACGGGTCCACTGGGTTGGTCACTGACTTTGGTCCCTACGGACGAGAGTAAGTGCTCCCCGCACTCAGTGCCACGGTGCAAACCAGCTGTGCGTTTCAAGCCCCCCTGTCAGAGTATGTCTAAAGTACAAATGTCTGACTTTGCAACAGATATAACGTGATGTCATTTCAACAACGGTTTGTCTGCTATACACATTTCCATAGGAAGGTGATTTTAGTAGCTTGCAGTGCATTATTATTAGAAAACCAACTATAGGCAAATGAATAAGTACCTTTGAAAATATTTTGTTCCCAAAAGGAGCAGACTCATAGATAGAGAGGACAAACTTGTGGCTGCCAGGTGCGGGGGGAGTTGGGGGGCTGGGTGAAAAGGTGAAGGGACTGAGAAGTACAAGTTGATATTTAGAAAACTGTCACAGCGGTGTAAAGGACAGCACAGAGAATATAGTCAAAATACTGTAATAACTACATGTGGTGCCAGGTGGGTACTAGACTTATGGGGGGGTCACTTCACAAATTATATAAATGTCTAAGATCTCTGCTGTACACCTGGAACTAATAGAAAGCATTAAATGTCCATGGTAATTGACAAATAAAAAAAGAAAATATCTCGTTCCCATAGGGACTTATAAGCATTTGCTGTACAATTTTGATATAGTTCTGTGTAAACACTGTCTTCACAGATGGTGCAAAGAATTTATCCCACCTCTGTCAGAAAAATCACAGGCTCTGATCTGAATAAATTTTTATTCTTACTGAATATCTAATTCTTAGCTTAAGTCTATCATTTTTGAATATGCTGATATTTCTGTTTCCAGAGAAAATGTGCGAAAATGTGCGATGTGGGAAAGTGCTGGAAAAGGGGTAGCTCGGACTTAAAAGGTTCTGTTTGCACATTTACAGATAAAAGGAGTCTCCGTACCTGAATCACATGCTCATCGCTGGTTATTTCTATGGCTTCATGGCAGTGGTCTAATGCTGTAAACACCGAATTACAGGCCCTGGAAGTCGCAAAAGATCAATGTTAGTTCTGCTACAAAACCATTAGTGTTTCATCTGCGAATTTATCAAAGTAAACAGTTCCTCAGATTCATTAAAGCTATGGACCTCCCAATATTGCCTGAGGAAAATAAAGCCACCTAGGCTTTCAAACTAGATGAATAAACAATCGCATACATTTGTATGTATATGATACGAAGAGAAGAATTGTAACCACAAAATCTTCATGGATCATGAAATGAACTGCGCATACGCTGAATGAGACCTTGATGCTGACACCAGAGAACAAAGGCGTGAGGGATCTATCTTGCAGTTCCCCTGTGTTCCTCACCAAGGAGGCCCTTCCTGACCACGCTGTGAATGAAACAGAGGTCAAGTTCCCATCAGTTAGGAAAACCTGCTTAAGCCCAAATTGGATTGGAGGTAGTCTCGCCTTTGTAACAGACACAAACATTTTTTCTCCTTTCCCCGCCAACTCAAACAAGCCTTTGCATCAGACCCCCTGGCCTGAGGAAAGGCAAGCAGGCCCGAGACGCCCTCGCCTGGGGAACTTACAGCTCTGCAGGCCGGCAAGCTTCTCGGTGACCTTAGCTGCGTACCTGAAATATCTGAAATCCTCTCAATCTCTCAATTTCTTGGAAAGAATTTTAACTATCTTCCAAATCTAAACCAACTCCAAATACAATAATTTGTTTATTATCTAACAGCAAGTATGTAACTAGTTCTTAAAGCTTTGTTATTTGCAGTGGCTGTTTAAAGAATACCAGTGAAGGCTTTCTTACCCATTACAAAAAAGATGTTGATTTACTGGACTCATGTTTTATGAAACAAACTCTTAAAATGTTATTTATTTTTCCCCCCACTCATAATGGCATCTAACTTTGCCATCCTGTTCGAACAGTTTACAAGGCAGAGGGCAGAACAAACGGGGGGAAATCTGGTTCTGTCTCTTGACAGTCACAGGACCCTGGACAACTTTTTATTTTTACTGGCCTTCAGTTGCCTCATCTATAAAACAAGGAGATTAACACACATTTTACAGGTGGTTATAAGAATCAAAAAAAGTTACATGAGGCATCTCTCAAAGGGCTCAGGACAAGGTAAGAATTCAGCACACGGTACTTGTTATTTGAAAGATCCCAGAGTGCTACTTCTTTGTTCTCTAAGGCTTTCAAAGGCTGTTGGTGAAAAGTGAATCATAACCTATCTTTTCTCATGATTATACCTGAAGTATCAAACCAAGAACTGAAATAACAAACCAATAATAAAAAACAAGGTAACCCATATGGGGAGTGAAGGATTTTAGCCCAATGAAAGATGAAAGATAGCGTTCCTGTAGTTGCAGAGATTAAGGTCTTAATACCAATGTGGAAGGGTGAGTAAAGTATGATGATGTGGGTGAGCAGAGTAGAATATAAACCTAACTCAGCTGAGACTCCTGATGGGGGCAGTAAGATTTCTTTTTTAACTTGTTCCAGGTTACCTAATTTGGACTGTGTACTGTCCTATTAGCATCTTTATTTGTAAATATGATGACTTAAAATAAGAGAAAAAGAAGACAAGAAGACTTTAAAATTGTTACCAAAGCTGTCACTGCACTACCACGCATGAAGAATCGAACAAGATCTGGTTCCACAGTTGTCGGAGTGCCTACCAGGCGCCCGGGGGCCGAGCCCGGGTCGGCACCACAGGAAAGCACCCCCTGTTCTCCGGAGCTGGTTGTCTCAAGCACACGCTCTGCGGGCTGACTCCTTAACTCTGGAAGCTGCATAATTAAGCTCTAAAACATTTTAAGTAGTAAACTCCTCTAATATATATTAAATGATAAATTCATCTTTTGTCCAAGTACCTTTTGTAAGTACCTGTGTGTCTCATCTAAGTACATACACAGGTACTTCAGAGATTACTGTTTTTGTCAGCTGAAGAGGCTACTTTATACAAGATCTTAGCTCCAATCTCCAAAATTTATCTATTAAACAGTCACTGTATGATTATGCACAAAGTATAAAATCTTCAGTAAGTATAATCCCAATGGGACAAGGCAAATACTCATCCACAGGCGAGGGGAGGGGGTAGGGGTGGGACAGGAAGGCTGCTTTCCCCAGGGACAGACACCCCTCGCCCACAGTGTGTGGATGGAGGCTTTAGACCAGTTTGGTTGATGGTTCTATGCCCGGCAGCAAAATGAGGCGATCACCTTGAATCATTGCTCCTAGAGTTTGGGAATTTAATTGTTTATATCAATTATTAATACTCTTCACTCAGAAGAGCCCTCACTTTATTTATTTTCTGTTCTTGGGGACCTTGTAACTCTGTGCCTCAAACGTATTTTTGTATCTTTCAGGTTAAGAAGTTGGAAAATCAGAAAAAGCAGCACAAGGAAAAGTAACCTTGGCGTGGACTCCCCTGAAGTACAGGTGATGTAACATTTCCCCTCCCCTTCTTAAGGGCCCTTGAAGGTCCAGAGGGAAGGCAAGTGTTACAGAGGCCCGGGTCTGAAGTCCGTAAAGGACATGGAGGTATTTGGTGGTGTGCAGAGCGCCTCAGACGGCAGAGCGGGACACTGGATTCCACGCCAGGCCAGCACACTGGGTAGCTGTGACTGGTGGTGTCGAGTCTCCCTGGGTCTCAGCGTTTTCCTCCGTCAGCTGTGGCTGAGGTGGCTGGGTCATGCATAATCTCTTGTGTCCCTACCAAAGGGGCTCTAGAGTCTCCTCAAACAAAACATGCACACACACAAATGGTGAGGCGGCGGCGTGTAGAGAGGAGTCTGAACACAGATCCACGTCCCCGCAGGGGGCTGGGAGGGGCAGGGAAGGAGGAGTGGAGGCAGCATGGGGTCACGGACTTGCCACTGGTCAGCACCTCCCCGGGCAGTGATGCCGTCGGGCTGGTCACTCTAAGCCTCCACAGGTGGGTTTCTCCTGTGACACAATGGCCATCACGCAGAGCCCGCGTGTCGACTGGCACTCTACAAATGTTTGTGAATACTAGACAGCTGCAGTGTTCCATGAATACAGAGTTTTGCCCATCATTTAGAAACTGATTGTTTCTAAAATTGAGGCCTGCTACCTTCTTAAGACTTGGAGAAAAATAAGCATGATGCTTTGGGCGTACTCCGGGATAACAGACACCAGAGTAATGACCCGTGGCTGGCGCTGCATTAGTATAAACTGATCAGCTTCAGCTCCCAGTAAGTAGATAAATCCTATCTGTACTTTGGATGACAAAGTTCTCTTCATAACAAAGAGGCACAGAGTCAGAGGTGACGGTCATCTCTTGTCCCTATTTCCCTAGCCAGTCCCCATTTCATAAATTCTTTTGTTCCATAAAGCGATTCATCAAATGCACTCAGAAATGAGATTTAGTTCTCCTATTTTAAAAAGTTATTCTATAAAATGGAATTTTAAAGCTAGATAGTTTTCGTTCGATCGCACGATCCTGACTGTTCCCCCCTTGGTTCAGTGAGCGTGGTCACCACCCATGAAGACCTGGACAGAAGGATCTGCCTTTCACATCCAACACCACCCTTGCAGTACAGGCTGTCCCTGCAGAATGCCAGCAATGTCACATATTTAGCTGCAGCTGGGGGTGGAATTGCAGGGGAAAGTATTATATAATTAGACTATAATTATTCTGGCATTGTATAATAAAGAGCCTCATTTTCCCGGCCTGCAGAAAGTGACGGAGCTGCCTGCCTGCCTCTGGGAGGCATGTGGAGGCTTTAGAGGTCCTTGGATGCCATAAGGATCTGGGGAAGGTCATGGTCTGGGGTCACTGTGCCCCCACCCACTGGACCTAGATCTAGTATACCCAGGGAGAGTCAAACCGCGCACACCCCCCCACTCCTCCGAACAGGGAAAGAAGTTGGAGACAGTGGAGGCACAGCCACCCGAAAAGCAACAGAAGAAACCGACCACTTTGTCCTCCTCTGGCTTTCTCTTCTGGAGAACTCTACCACCCCCAACCTCACCCCCACCCCTCATCCTCGCCCCACACAAGGGCAGCTCTCGTACTGGCTGCTCATGGCTGGGAAGAGACACTCTTTACCCACCAAGCAGCAGCTGGTGTGGAGGGTAAGGGATTGTGCGCTGGGCAAACCTACCTTCCTGGGACCACTGCCTGCCTGGGGCAAGTCCATTCACCAGCATCACACTGATTTGTACTAAGAACTTGACCTTTCTCTTTATGACCAACTGCCTCAGCCAGCTCCAGTCAGTGAGGAGTGTGAAGTTATGGGATTTACATAGTGTTAAGTACTTAGAAATTTGCCAAGTTCCTAACTTGATGAGACCTTGAAAAGTTTTCAGTGCCCTGACTCTAAGAAGATTTCATGAGCTCAGTGGCCAGAAGCCCTTTCTCTACGCCCCTGTGCTGCTGGGGATGGTTTGTTCCAATCGCCAGACCTGTCCACCCGCTCACCACCCACCCCTGACATGTGGACATGGCACCTTCTGACACCTTACATGTGTCCTCAGTGTAATGTGGCCCATGAAATCTCAGTTATTTATAATAAAATGAGGACATTACCTACCCCAGCAATAAGGCATCTGTTCATTTTTGTTGCAGATAATACACAATAAAAGATTTAAGTCAAAATGAAGTCCCTCTTTTTCTAATTCTAGTCATTGTAGAAACATCTAAAAAACCAAGTACAGTCTTTTTACCCTCAAGTGAAAATAGTAAAAGCTCCAGGGATAAAAACAAGGAATGTGCAATAGTAAAAATCATAAATTTCTGAAGTAGAGGCACTGTGATTTTCTTAACAAATTCTATGAATTTCTCCAAAGCTAACAAATATGTGGGTACAAAGAAACCAAGGGACCTAATTATGTATGTACATATTCCAAAGTCTTTGTCAATATTATTCACCAAAAACTGTTAAAATACCTAAATTTCCATTGTTTGAGATTCTTTTTAAATACTCTTCCCCTAAGAAAGTCATGTTTATCCTCACACTTTGTTTCTTAAAGCTCTCTGTCCACCAAAAGGCACCTCCTTGGCCATGGTGCACCCCAGAAGAACAGCCTTTGTGGATTTATGCTAATCCATTTTACTTCCAAAGGACTGAGAATGGAAGAGAAAAAATCATTTAAAAAAAGGGTTTAGTTCCCTTTGAATGCAAATGAAGAACTAAAATAAGAAGTATAATCATTACAGTGGGATGCTATCAGATTCTTTTTTTTTTTTTTTTCCAGCCGAGCCCGATACCATCCTGACCTGAGAGAGAAGCCAGGCCAGGGGTCTTCTGGCATCTGACAGCCTGGAGCTGCTGGGGACTGGCCTCCCAGGGGCCATAAGTTGGGTAGGGTTCCCTTTCTCCCTTCCTTTTTCTCTGCTTCATGGGGGCAATTTGAGAAAGTCAGGGTCCTGAGAGAGTCCTGGAGTGGAGCCTGAGTCAAACCAGGCATGACCCCGGACCCCAACACTCCAAGACCCCAACAGCAAAACACCCACCACCCAGACTTCCGGCCACTCAGGCAAACCCACCCCAGAAGTGAACACCAGGGAGCTGCCTGCTTTTAAAGCACTCTATACCTGTTTAAAGACCTAAAATCAGTTTCTTGAAGATACTTCATATGTGGGGCCACAGACAGGTCTCGTGAAATTGCTTTTGTGGTTGCGCAGCAATTATTATGGTCAGCATAATAAATATACCCATAGGTTTGCTCCTATCCATAACAACCCACGGAGGAATTTACAAATGTTGAAAGTAGTAAGTAGTCCTCAAAGGCTATTCTTAATCTTGATCTAATTTTACAAAAATTAAACAGTACTTTTCCTGGGATATAATTTTAAAACTGCTGTAAATAGTGGAAAATACTGTCAAATAAGAAATGCTTCTAATTTATTTCATTATAACAAAGGGCTTCCAGTCTAGATTCTGCTGTTTACCAGCCACCATTACTTGCTTAATGGCTTCAAAATCCCTGTGACGGAGCCAGGACCCTGCGAACAGCAGCCCTGATGACAGACAAGCTTTTCTGCGGACTGGTCACCAACCTCACGCCTTGTCTTACTTAACTACGTACCGTAATTTGAACTGCGAGCGAACCTCCCCATATTCTATTTGAATAAGTTCATTATAGCAAGCCGTGATGCTGCTATTCTCCATAAATCTCTGAAAAGAAAGCAAAGACAATACATAAGACATATACAATTGCTTCTTCGAGAGTTAAGAAGTGGAACAGTTTTTCCTACGCAACTAACTCTGTTACATAAGACAACTAGTAGATAAGATGACGTGAAACCGTTGTCGAGGTGTTTGAAATGCTTGTTTAAATGCATGAGAAACAACAGAGCAGGTAATATTGTATGCTTAACTCTGTCTATAACAAAGGGGGGGGAACTGCAGTTAGTTACCGAGATGCCTGTGCTTTACACTGCACTAACGAGAGTCTTCTCAAACCCAGCACCGGACATGGTGGGTGCATGCCACACGGGAAGGACCCCCCTCGAGGGGAGAGGCTCTTCTTTGCTTCCTTCCTCATCTCCTGAGAGTCTATTGCCCTCTCTTTCCCTGCGTCCATCTGTCACACACACACACACAGAGCCACTATCCAGTGGGGAACCCCTTTGAAGCCGCGACTTCCCTGTGCCCCTGGTCCCCACTATTGCAGGTGGAAGCTGGGAAGGGTGAGGGAAAGAGGGGACGTTGCGAACATGCACAGAGAGGAGATGCTTCTTCTTCTTTTTTATGTGTGAAGTTAAAAATGGTTGGGTTCAGGATGAGCTCCTGGACAGGTGAAGACTATATATCAGCCTCTGAACATTGTTAGCTGATGTTTCATAATATACAAAAAACAATCTGTGATACAGTAAGTTTTGGAAATGCTGGAATAAACAGATTTAGGTTGGTTTATTTTAAGACAGAAGATTTAAAAGTAAACTTTTGTGGTCTATGTCTAATTAGAAAAGTAATACATATTAATTTTAAAGTATATAACATACAGAAAAATATAAAGAGAAACCCCCAAACCACTGGCAATGTCATAAACTACAGATGTCATTAACTTCAGAAATAGTTTTTTATAAGATTTTATTTATTTACTTTTAGAGAGATGGGAAGGGAGGGAGAAAGAGAGGGAGAGAAACATCAATGTGTGAGAGATACATCTATCAGTTGTCTCTTGCACGCCTCCAACTGGGGACCTGACCCATAACCCAGGCATGTGTCCTGGCCGGGAATCAAACCAGCGACCTTTCAGTTCACAGGCTGGCACTCAATCCACAGAGTCAGCCATGGCTAAGAAATAGTTTTGTATATCTTACTTTTCTTGAAGTTTAAGAACTTCCATTGTAGTGAAAAACTGCTTTCTGTAGGTGATGGTTTCTAAACACCAGAGGACTTTGTACATAATTGGTACTTAATAAGTGTTTTGTAGACTGAAGGTAATGGAAGATTCCAGTCCCTTATCTTCTGGGGATTTTTCAAGACTGTAGTTAAAAACCCCTACCACTGAAATAATTTGGGTGACTCAAAAGTAGTCGTCTTCAAACTTCAACATGCTGAGACTCCCCTGGGCCTTCAGTTAAAAATTCAGATACCCGGGCCCTGGTTCCAGAAACTGAGGCACGTTTCCTAGTACAGGAGTTCTCAGGTCATTCGATATGCTCACGCGCCACACTGCCAACGTGCACTGCGCATTCCCAGGGGCGGAGGAGAGAGAGTCCTCACTGATTTCCTAAGCTTCTTTGACTGCAGGAGTCTTTTGCAGAGGAGCACCTGTTAGGCGCCGTTGGAATGCTAGAGTTCCACAGTTTGAGAAGCACTACTTCAGTGGACCCACTGTGCGGTCTGCATTTTGACTTTGCTATGAGTGTGAGCTCTGGAAAGCTGTTTAGTCATTTGGGGCCTGTTTCCTCCTCTATAAAAATGGAGAAAATATTCAGTCTCTCATTTGTCGATGAGGATGAACTAAGTAACCTAGAATGAAGCCAAACAAATAAATCTTGGCTCTCCACTTCTTTCTTAGGAAGCCTCTCCAGGGGGAAAACTGACCGGCACGCCTAGCACATCACATTGCACACGGTAAGTGGTCCATGAATACTCGGTCAACTGAATGAGCATCGTTTCAGACAAAAAGAGAGGGACATAAAGGTTGATTTAAAAATGCTGCAATTGCCCTTTGCTAAGATACTGGTTTCTGAAAGGCTCAGGGTAGACTGAGCATCATGCAGTCGGCCGCTTACAGAGCTACGGAGGCTTCAAGTGGGGTTGTTGTAGAATATTTCATGGCACAATTTGTTCCTGGATCCCCACTTAGGGACCCATCGTCTGAAGCGAGGGCCAATTAGCCAGCAACACAGGGCAGAGTTTCAGCAGATGCTTTAATACGAACAAAACAACTCAGAGATGGGAAACAACCGCACGGAAGGCAGAATTGCTGGCATATTTGGAAGGGTGCTTGGGTAGAGAGTTGCCAAAGACAAGATTTTGCCCAAAAAAGGAGACCAGCCACCTGAAGAGCAATTTCGGCTGATCTTGTGCCACAGTAAGTCAGGAGAGAGAGCACTTGCAGGTGCTGTGTGCTTCCCTTGGGAAGCGCCCAGACTATCCGGGGGCATGCTGACCTCACCGGCAAAAGGCCTTGGTCAGACCCAGCACCAAAGAACACCAGTGGTCCGTGACAGGCCTCTCAAGTCTCATGCTTCCACCAGGGGTTTTATTCGCCACTCTAACTGCAGAAAGTAGCACTGTATCCAGACAGAAGGCAACAAAAGCTTCTAGAACAGCATACACAAGTCACAAAACATGGAAACAGGAACAATGGAACGTTTTCCTCCTAAATTTTCTTAATTGCATTTGCAGCTGAAGAAGGCTGGTTGCTTCCCCTTAACTCTTTTGTGAGTAGACATCGATGCCAGGGTCACTCCTCCAAAGGACACTCGCTGCACCAGTCAGAGGCAGAGCACTGAACCAAACGCTGACTTCCAAAAGGACACTGGGCAGCACGTACGGGGTCCCCATGGGTATCACCACTCTGTCACTGCTGTTCTCAGCAACGGGGCCCCAGGACGGGGAGAACCTCTGTCCTCGCTCTCCGAGAGGCCCCGCCTCAGACGTCAAGGGTGACGTCGGGCTGGGCTGCAGTGGGCTGGTCAACATTAAACAGAAGAGCTATGAAACCTGCAGGTAACCTCAGGTTACTTCTCAGAAAATGATCATTATAAGGAAATAAGTCTCAGGCTTCTTTACCAATTTTCCTTTTTCCATTCCAGAACTCAGAAGCACAGCATGGAGAACAGCTTTCGGAACCAAATGCCAGTCTCTGGGAGATGCCATGACGAGCAAGAGCAGAGTCGGGGGGCGCTGCCGCTAACTGGGAACGCTCATTCCCGTGACACGCGAACCACGGACCTACCCAAATGCTCAACACAGCGCCGCTGCGTCCACACGGGAGCAGAAAACAACCTGGCACAGAACTACTGCTCACGGCGATTTCTGCTCCTCTACGGCCCACAATGACGACAGCGTTTCTTTAAAACCAGGGATTGCAAAGTGCTGTTACTTAAAGCACCCAAAAGAATCTTCATACATCACGAGGCAAAAGCAATATCCTATTTTTGAAGGAATAGAATGCATAACACCATCTATTTGAGGTTCAGATCATTCCTATCAAAAGACCTGAGATGCCAAGTCCGTGTAGTTATTTAGTTTGTTGGTAAGTCTCCTTGTAGTAATCAATCTTCATTTTCCAGTTGAATAGCAGTCTAATTCATGTCATCGCTCTAAGAATTTATGATTGAAACCAGGAGTTCACGGGATGCTGTGCCGCTGCCTGCTGAACGCGAATGAGCCCTGGGTGCTGACTCAGCAGGTGTACGTAGCCACATGCACACACTGACTCCAACTGATTCAAGGGAGAGAACTTTGGGACCACGGAATTTCGACCTGATATGATAAGATGTGGTTTATGTCATTGCGAAGGTACGAGAGAAAAAGGAAAAGAAGCCTGACTAACTAGCAGGTGCTCTTCACCACCCCGAGAACAGCTCTTTCCTTCACAGTCCTGGGGCTTACGCCCGCAGCATTTATCCATGGACACCGGTCTCTGTGGGATGGGAGAGTTAGGGGTGAGATGCCCGCACCTGAGGGAGGTGCTGGGCCACCGTCTACATACCCTGTTGAAGCCTGCATGGAGAAGAGGGAGGACTGAGGCTTCTTCGTGGTCGCCCGATCTGCAGCAAAGCAGAAAAGGTGGTCACTCAGCAGATACAAACCAGGATCCCTCACACTGAAACACGGAGAGAGAGCAATGAGGCGACCGTGGCGCTGCCCCCCGACTGGCTTCCCGACAAGCATGTGCCCACAGGGTACACCTGCCCTCAAGGACCCAGACCCCCACGTCTGACTTCCAGATGCAAAAACAGAACAAAACAATAAAGAAAGAACTAGCGGTGTGCCTGAACGCATCAATGCGGGTGCATGCCAGTGGCTCTCTCCAACTCGGGCCTGCCTTCCAGAGCTGGGGCAAGTGCAGGGCAGCGGTCCCATAGCGGCCCCATAAAGGGACAAGATAGGCGCAGTGCTCATCCCAGGGACTGCTGTCCTCTCTGCATCCCTAAACCTTCTAAAAGCACAACCCCTGCCTCCCTCCCCCTGTTCCCCTGCCAAAACCTAGCAGGGTCCACCTTTCAATGAGAGGAAGACAACAGGCATTATAAGCCGCCGCAGCCAATAGCCAAATGGGAAAGACTTGTCGTCACCAATGCCAAGTTAGAAAGGAAGAAGAGAAAAGAAAAATTGATCATCGTCACTCATTTCATGGGAAGGTTTCCTACACTGAGCCTACGGCTGGGTCTCGGAACTCAGTGTGAGGACGAGGTGGGGTGCGGGTCGGCTTGTCGTGAAGACAGGCTGGGCTGTCAGCATCATGAGAGAGAAAAGGTTTCCCGGAGGCAGGCGACACACACCTCAGAAAACAGGGAAGAAAAATGGAACAGAGGGGATCGCGTGGAGGAGCAGATGGAAAACAGGAAGAGAAATCCCAGTGCTTATTTGTGGCATTACCTCTCCAGAGAAAAGCTGTCTTCCCTAACTCCCTTTCTCCTCGGAACTCAAGGTTCTACCTTTGCTAACTGATAAATCAGGATGGGCACAAAATGGCTTCTAAAGGTATTACTAATGTTCTATTTATTATTAATTTTATTTCATAAGCCAAGTGGCACAAATTCAGCATTCATTTTTATTATTACTCCCTCCATCTATGAAACATTTTATGAAACCATAGGGGAAAACGGTGAAAAATAATAATAAGCCACCGCAAACCGTAACTCGTCGAAGACAAGCACACATTTTTGCCGTACGAGTAGGAAATTAAAAGAGTGCTTTGTTCTTGGGCCCGTGGAGTGAGCCAGGCTTGGGGGATGTGCTGTGTGGCCCAGTTGTACCCCTGGTGCCCACGCCCAGGTCCCCGAGTCCCCGGAAGATAAAACTTAAGCCTGAAGAAGGATGACTGCAGACCTCAGCTTCCCTCACTCATTCCCCTTGAGGCCCCATCTCCCACCAGGCAGGAACTAATGGGGACAGTCTCCTCACTTCCCTTGCCCCGCGGCCCATCGCAGGTATCAAAGTGGACTCCTAACATGATACTCCTCAAGGGGTATCGGGTAAGGAGAAGTCTCCAGTTAGGCCCAGACTTGGGGGCCAGGATTCCCCACTGCACCAACATGTTCTGCGATGGAGTATTTTAAGTCTCCCCCTCTCTGGCCTGCTTGGGGTGGGACCTAGGCTCTCCCGAGTGACTGGCCGATCAGCTCCTTCCTTGCAGAATCTGTGCCCTTTGCCACAGTGGGTCCAAGTCCAGTGGATCCTAGACCCTCTTGTTAGGTCTTATTCTCTCCAAAGCTAATGATGGCCATCGAGTGATTAGAACACGTTTGATACTTGCAAAGATCCCCACCACTGTAGTTTGTACCAACGACTTATTTCCTTCTAGGGCTTCCATTCTATGTGCTGGCCATTTCAGACACTAAACCCGGCAGGCCAGTTTCTCATCCCATAGTCTCATACCGACAGCTTAATCCCTCTTTCCTGCCTTCCAGCACTGGCACGCAACCTAGTCCTGCTTCTAGTCACGTGACTGTCCCCAAATATAAACTGCACATCCCTTTTCTTGCAGTGGATTTAGAACTGTTCCCCCTTGTTCTCACGCCACCATTTGTTTCTTCTTAAGTGAAGAACAAGTATTCTCCCACCTCTTTTTTCCCCTCCCATCTCTCTTCTTTAAAGAAAAAAGATAAGCTAGAATCACGTTCTCTCCAGATCTCCTCCTCCGCAGATTTTCTATTCATGTCTAGCATATAAAGAAGTAACTACTTTTTCCTGAGATGTATGAATATGTGGTAACAGCAATTAGATGTGACAGAGAGAAAACTTACAAAACAAAGAAAACCCCCCAAAGCATGATCTAAAGCTGGCGCCGCAGGGCCGAGGACATGCCCATTGCCTTGCCAGCTCCAAAACGGGATTACATCAGACAAATGTCTCAGAAAGGACAGGACTATTTCCAGCAGGGGTGGGAGGTGAGCTTACGCTTGTGAAACCACCGCGAGGATCACTGTGTGCTCCGAGGGGTTTGTGGCCCGGATCGACCTGCAACAAGAAGGTGCCACGTCAAACCAGGTGACCTGGGCTTTGCTACATGAAACCGGTGTGAAACGGCTTCATGCTGAAAATGGCACAAAATCAAATCTTCCTCTAGAGAACAAGTCTGGTGCATGGCACCACTAATGCTGTACACCTGGAACTAACATAATATGGGATGTTAACTGTAACTGAAAAACGTTACAAAATTGTAACAAACGTACCGCATGAATGCAAGATGTTAAGAATAAGGGAACCTGGAAGGCAGGGGTATGTGGGAACTGGGGAAACTCCCTGTACTGTCTGCACACTTTTCTGTAAGCCCAAAATTTCTTTAATAAACAAAGCCTATTAAACTGAAAATGAAAAACAAAAAACAGGATAAATCTGAAAACACATGGAAGACAACAAAGAAAGATGCCCTTGTGGATTAGGACAATCTCTTTGTGTTATTTTAAAAAAAGGAATTTTTTTTTAACTCCCAGGCAGTTATCCAGTAGGTCAGATCTGCCAATTTTCCACTTCAAAACCCAGCAAATCCCACTTAAATTCCATGTTTTCTGATTGAAATTCCACTCTGCAAAACAATTGGCAGTCTTACAATTCTCTAGTTATCAGTTTGTACTTGGGGAGGTAATGGGGTTGGATCTTTTTTCTTCTAAAATAGTAGATGGTTCAAAAGGCTGACCGACCTCATAATAAAGATGGAAGGCCCTCCCCGGTAGCTGGATATGCACCTGTGGGTTACCGCGTATTAAATGGTGCACAGTGCCCCCACCCCCACCCCCAGCTTTCCAGTGGTCCTGTAAACATTTGCCCTCAGATACTGTAAACAACTGGGTCACCAGCTGGGGCTGAGAATGCTGCAATATGGCAACTGTCATCACTCTGACCCTCTGTACATAGTTAGCTTATTCCCTAGGAATTTAACATGATTGTAACACGTAAGGGTGAAGAATTTGGAGGTCAATGAGTGTCCTGAGAAAACGTGCTGTGGCTGCTACAGCTCAGACTCTGCACTGTTCTGGTCAGGGGCCCTGAGATGGAAGGATTTTAATGAAGTGCTACACACTGGAATCTTCGCACAGATGAGCCTGCCTGCTCCAACCCCCTCCTGGGCCTGGCCTCTGCTTCCATTGAGATGGCTAAAAAGAGAGCCACTGTCTCCAAGAACAGAAGGCTCAAGGCTGCTCCTGAGCAGTGTGTGAAGCAGCAGACACTAGTTTTTCCTTCTAGCTACTGCGACTTCAGACCCTCTGCACTTTAACAGGTTTGTTCTGCTGCTCCCCCAGGAACGGCCCGCTCCTATCGCTTCATCCTCTTCAACTCCAGAGTTTCCTGACCTTTCTCAAAAAGTTTCCCTTCCCCATTTCCTCTTCCTCGAGACCTCATTCTGCGAGGGTGAAAGGCCCAAGAACACGACCAGCTGTGGTGTTCCCGGGAAGCGGAGGTTTCCCTGGTGGATGGATGGTGGCTGAACGACAAGGACCTTTGCAGACGATGCCTTAACAAACTGCGAGGCAGGGGGACTGGCCCGCAGCCCTCTGACAAGGGCCCTGGCTACTTTCCATGCAGCGCACAGGAGGGGGGCGGAAAGGTGATGCTACGCACACGTTCTGCTTAGCAGCCCAATGAATTCTCAGCAGAGATACCGGTTGGCACCTAATGAAAAAGATGCACGGTGTTTCAAGGAGGGGGGTGAGCCTCTAATCTCTAAGGAAAGACTGAGCAGCCTCTTCCTCCCCAGAGAGGTGTCAAGAGTACCCTCCTGGGCTGTATTCAAAGGGGTGGGCCTTGGGCAACGGGCTCAGGCACTACTGTGAATATAACTGGGCTGGAGCACACACGTGCTTAGATTCTTTTGAGATGGCTTCCGTTTTGGGGTTGCGCCCCGCTGCTTCCCCTTCCTCTCTCATTCCTCTGAAGGAACTGGTGTGGTCAGAGCGACCTGGACCTCTTCCTGGTTGAGAGGACTAAGGGGATGCTGGGGACAGGCGGGCAGGGGTCCAAGGAAACATGCTAAGCTATGACCAAGTCTAGCTCAAAATCCAGGGACCTTGGACCACAGAGGATGATAAAGGACGCACGTTTGCAGGGAACATGTCCTGGCAGTCAGGCATTCGGGCATCGGGCCATCCTCAGCGGCACCAGGAGCAGGCAGTGAGCACGCCCGCAGACAGGCACCGGGCTCCCGAACCACGCTGATCACCCACTGTCTCCCTGTGCTGCTCAGGCAGAGGCACGCTTACTAGGAGACAGAGCTGCACCTCTCCACACTCACACTGGACTGTAAAGGCCAGCCGCCGGAACGGGCCTTTGCCTGAATTCAAAGAACTCTTCCTACTAATTTCTTCTTCTTATGTCTGAAGCTTGTCTTAAGTCATTCTATGTATGCACAAAGGCCTGTGGTATTTCTACCCCCAAATCATGTAATTAAAGTCAGTCAGGACCAAGAGAAAGTAGTTATAGCGAATCCAATTCTACTCTGAAAATCATTTAAAAAGGAAACATTATTTTAACTACTAAAAAATATTCTCCAAATATTTTGATACATTTTATTTATTAATATGCATAATAAATAGGCAAATATTCCTATGCAGAAAGATAAAATTACTTGAGACCAGTTAGACATTTGAAAATAGGTTCCTTAAGAAAAAGTCTTTTCTGGGAAACTGAAAACTATCCAAGATTAGCGAAGTGCCACCTGTGCTGAGAAACTCCTCTCAATCCCCTCATTTCTTGTCAGGGCACCAAGGTGCTCAAGAAGCCATGCCCCTACTTTCATTTCATTTAATACTTCCAAAAAAACTCCAGCTCCATATGTAATTGGAGTCTGGCCTAGCCTCGCATTTAATTAGTGACTTCTTCCTGTCTAGCTTCAAAGCATTCCACTTCTGCTAAATGGATCAGTTCACCCAGAGCTAACTCTTAGGACTGCACTTATTTACAGACTGACCTGCAT
>PVJI01019772.1:0-11427 GCA_004026765.1 Micronycteris hirsuta
GTCTCTTTTGAGAAATCAGCTGACAGTCTTATGGGAATTCCTTTGTAGGTAACTGTCTCCTTTTCTCTTGCTGCTTCTAAGATTCTCTCCTTATTTTTAATCTTGGGTAATGTAATTATGATGTGCCTTGGTGTGTTCCTCTTTGGGTCCAACTTCTTTGGGACTCTCTGAGCTTCCTGGACTTCCTATAAGTCTATTTCCTTCAGCAGCTTCAGAAAATTCTCCATCATTATGTGTTCAAATAAGTTTTCAATTCCTTGGATTTCTTCTTCTCCTTCTGGCAGCCCTATGATCCATATGTTGGGATGTTTATAGATGTCCTGGAGGTTCCTAAGCCTCTCCTCAGTTTTTTGAACTCTTGTTTCTTCATTCTTTTCTGGTTGGATGTTTTTTTCTTTCTGCTTGTCCACTCCCTTGATCTGAGTCCCAGTTTCCTTCTCATCCCTATTGGTTCCCCGCAGATTTCCTCTCATTTGCTTTATATTATCCTTCATTTGTTCAACTAATTGCGGCCATCTTTCTTCAAGTCCTGTGAGCATCCTGATTACCAGTGTTTTGAACTGTGCATCTGATAGGTTGGCTATCTCTTCATCACTTAGTTGTATTTTTTCTGGAGCTCTGATGTGTTCTTTCATTTGGGCCATTTTTTTCCTCGGTGTGCCTGTTACTTTAAGGGGCGGAGCCTTAGGTGCTCACCAGGATGGGGCAACCAGGTCACTGTGTTGTGACACTGTCTGTGGGGGTGGGGTAACCCACATCGTTGTATTGTGACGCTGTGTGTGGGGGGTGAGGCCTGAGAGAACAATAGCACTTGCTCTATTCTCCGCACTTCCCCAACTATCCACAAGCAAGTTGAGCCCTTCTTTGCTGGCTCCAGGGTGAGTGGGGGGGCCACAGGGCTTCCAAGTCCCTGTGAGTCTCTCCAATGAACTCTCCTTTTAGGCTGGGAGTTCCTCCCGTTGCCATCTCAACCCCCACAGGTGTTTTCAATCTGTGGTTTGAGGCTTTATTTCCCTGCATTGGTGGGTCATGCGATCTGTTCTGCTCCCCAGCTTTTCCTCCCGGTTTATCTGTTTGCAAATGAAGATCCGCCCAGTCTACCAGTCTCAGCCCTGGTTCTGCTGAGTGCGCCCACTGTGTTTGGGTGAGACGCGCCCGCCAGGGACCTCTCCGGGCAGTTGAAGAGTTGCCGGTACCGCTCCACAATCTGCGTCGCTTACGGGTCTTGATGAACGTGTCTTCTTTAACTCCTTGGTTGTCGGACTTCCAGTCATATCAGTTTTCTGTCAGATATGGCTGTTTATGTTTTTTAAATTGTTGTTTTTCCTCTTTTGGTTGTGCGAGGAAGCACAGTGTGTCTACCTACACCTCCATCTTGGCCGGAAGCCTAATGCAACATACATACTACATCTTCTAAAAGAAAAAATACCTATTTGGGTTGCCATCCAGTCGGACAAAAGGTGGGAGAGTCTCCAGGGGAGTCAAGGGCTGAATCTGGTTAAAGAACTGGGAAAGGCTCTAGTGCTCAGTTCTCAATGTTCACAGTGACTCAGGAGCTATTTGTTTTTGGACAGGCCCAGATTCTTCAGGGGGCCTTTTGGACTTTGGTGGTTGTGACTGTATTTTTTTACCCTCCCTTGCACCAGCTGCACACTGAATTTAGAAGGCCTGGGAGCCAATGACTTCTTTGTTTTGTCTTAAATAGCCTCTTTGTTCTTTGTGCTCTCTTGCCAGGTGCATTGCAGCATGCCAGAATGGTGCTCACAGAATCCTGTATGTCTCTGACAGGGTCATTCCTCATACTTTCAAGAACTGAAACCAGAAAGGAGGAGAGTCAGATTCTCACTCTCTGAGGACTCTTTAACCAAACCCTTATTTCCCACCCCACATGTCAGATTATAACTTCATTTAGAAGATTTTTATCACTGCAAAAGTAATATTGCTTTATTTTAGGAAATGTGTAAATATGATTTGTTTTTTAAAAAGGAAGTAAAGGCACTCGCTCACAGAATAAATAACATTAATATTTCCATACATATCCTTGTAGTATTTCTTAACTATCTAACATAGACACACTATTTTACAAAAATAGGATTATCATTTTTTCTTTCCATAAACTATTCCTACATACAACATAATATCCAAGCACAAGATTCTAGTGCTTAGTGAATAATTAGTTTCCTTGAGATTATTCACTGTGAATAAACAATTACTATTAAATCACTCAACAACTATTTCTTGAGACCCGCTGTCAGCAAGCACTGAGCTATGTGTTGGGGATACAGTGGTGAGTGGGAAAGACAGGTTTCCCACAGTCAAGAACGCAGCATTCTGGTGGAGGAAAGGCCAGGCAAACAAGCCAACATGAACTAAGTACAAAGAAGGAATTTTAAGAGGGTGTTGAGAATGAATACCTGGGAAGGACCCCTTTACACAGGCCGGTCAGGGAATGCCTCTCAGAGAAGTAACATTTGAGCTAATATCAAAAGAGAGTCACCCTCCAAGCCAGCCCCACGAAGAGCAAGGGCAGAAGCACCTCCAGTGTGAAGCGGGGGTCTAGGCATGGTGCAGAACGTGGCCAGTGCGGCCGTCCCTTCTAGTGCGGGGGGAATGATGTAGGCTAAGGGAGAGAAGTCAGAAGCCAGATCTGTCAGGGCCTTGTGGCCCAGGGCAAGGGACCAGACTGACCCAAACAGCAGTGGAAAGTCCTGAGGAGTT
Source organism: Micronycteris hirsuta (assembly GCA_004026765.1). NCBI lineage: Eukaryota > Metazoa > Chordata > Mammalia > Chiroptera > Phyllostomidae > Micronycteris > Micronycteris hirsuta. The sequence continues at coordinate 2,719 of PVJI01019772.1, forward strand.
CAAGCAAGGGGGTGGTGACATGACCCAGTCAGTGTACATGTGTCACGGAGAACCTGGCTGCTGTGTGGAGCCTGGTGTACAGAGAGGGAGAGGGTCTTGTGGACTAAGTGGTCCGGTTAGGGAACGGGGGTGCATAGCTTAGATTCGGGTGGGAACAGAGGGGGCAGAGACAGGAAATTGCTCAGTGCAAAGGGTCAAAGGGACCTCAAGCCCATCAAAGTCTACAGTTTCCTATTGATCTCATTTAGAACAGAAAAGAGAGCTGGGCTTACAATGTACAGAAAGAATACAATCCTTTAAAGAATCACTTCTTGACCACAAGGTTTATGTCAGGCACTAGCCATGGGTGGAGGTGTAATGAGTATTACTTTCCTTGGGAAAACTTCCCTGCTGTCTAGGTATTTCGGCAGTCTTTCTCGGAGGCTGGGTGGGATGAGGAAGGCAACGGGGATTCTCTGGTGGACTGGGTAGTCTAGGATTCCCAGTCTACATGGACTTTCCCTGAAATTCCCCTGGGGTGGCTGGGAATAGGTGTCTCCTACACAGTAGAGGCCTCAATTGTAAAATCTAGGACAAGGCAGCAGAGGTACAAAATGTCAGAGTCAGAACTGAAGCCAGGGCTCAAGCCCTCAGGGGACAGATGCTACTACCTCATCATTAAGGTGCTAGAGTAGCATTGGCTATTCTCTGAGAAGCAGTGAAGAAACTGATTACCCCTTAACCTTAGCTCTGAGTGTACTCCCCACCTGCCCTCTTGGTACCCTCCCCTCCCCTAGCCCAGAAGCCTGAGGCAGCTCTGCAGAAAAGTTCTGTGGGACATCTACGTGCCCAGCAGAGCTCAGTGCTTTCCGAGCCTTGTTTTCAATCTTTACAACAATGTATAAGATCAGCACTAGCATCCTCATGCGCAGATGAAGAAACTGAGGCACAGAGACAAAGTAACTTGCCCAAGTTCACATGGCTTCTTCCCAAAGATCTAATATGTGAAACTGGTCTGGCTAATGCTGGAGCTCATGTTCTCCAGTACAGCACTGACTCTGAGGAAAGACGGGACCCTTAAAAGGCATTTACCGTTGTATTCTCTTGATAAAAAGCTGTGAACAAACCATAAAGGAAACAAAGCCTGGTCCATCTTCTGTCATCTGCCAGGCATTTCCTCTGAGATATGACTCCACTGTTACTTCAAAAACAGCATATCCAAAATATCGCCTCAAAGCAGGCACCAGGGAACTCTAATTGGGCTCCAACCCGAAGGCAAACCCCCTGAGGACAGGCATCTGCAACACGACAGCAGCAAACCTATGGCATTCAGGTCAGGACATTCAGATATACACGTAACCCTCTTACATACAAACATGCTAGGTCATAGGAATAGGAGCTGTAAAAGCAAACGCTCTCTTCATATTGCTCCACATCAAAGGGAGGAAACTGGGCATGGAAAATAGTGAAGAGTAAATCGTTCAGAAATATTTGCCATTTGGTACTCTAACAGGGAATAAAAACTTTGTACTACTCTGACTTACCATGAGAGAGAATTAGTACATCTGAGAGATGTACTTATTAGAATAAGATGCACTAACAAATTGATAAAAAGTACTCACACACTGTTCTTCTTACAAAGAGCTCACAGTTTCTTTGTAAGCATATTGCAGGCTCTAGCAGTTCCAGTTCCTGCTCATACAAGGAATGGCCTTGACCGTGACTCCAGTTGATGCAGATCGCCCAGCTGCAGGAGTCAGGCCGCCCTGACCAGCTCCAGGACGCAGACATTAACGATCCATACTGGGACCAGCAGGGACAGTGCCCGCATGTCCACAGCCTCTCCCCTGAGCTCTTTGTTCTCCTTGTCCCTCTCCCTCCCTGTAGAAACCCTGCCTGCACGGAGACATTGAGATGGACTTTGAGAGAAGACCCCCATCATCCAGGTTGCTGGCTCCAGAATAAGCCCTCTTTCCTTTTTGGCCGGCACCTGTCTCATGAGTTGGGCTTTCATTGCAGCAGGCAGTCAAAACACCCACCACCTATCACAAGCACACTGAACCCCTTCTGGCCTCTGTTAGAAGAGTCAAGAACCGTGTTCAATGGTGTGATCCTAAATTCAAGTAAAACCCTAAATCTTTACCATGGCTAAAGGCCAGCATGATTCTGGTCCCACTGCTTTCCCTCATCCCATCACCTCCTGCCCTTCCTTTTGCTCACTGCATACAAATCACATTGATCTTTTTGTTCTTCCTTGAACATGCCAAGTGCTTTTTCCTCAGACAGTCATACGGTTCACTCCCTCATTTATGTCTCCAAGCAGAGGAGCACCTTGACTCCCTCTGGCCCTTCCTCCCCCCTTGCCGTATGGAGAGAGTGAGCTCCATAGTGCTTATGTAACATCTCTGTACTTGTGGAGGGCTCACTCCCCCCTTCCCCACTAGAATGTCAGCTGCATGAGGGCAAGGTCACCAGTGTTGTCCATTGCAGTCTCCTAGCGCATAGCATGCAGTAGATTTTCTATATAAGAAACCAAGTTTCAATGCAATCCCTACCAAAATACCAATGACAAATTTCACATAGAACAAAGATTTCAAAAATTTATATGGAACCATAAATGACCCTGAATAGCTTCATCAAATTTGAGAAAGAAGAACAAAGTAGGAGGGATCACAATACCTGACATCAAAGTATATTACAAGGCTACTATAATAAAACAATCTGGTACTGGCATAAGAAAAGACACAAAGAACAATGGAACAGAATAGAGAGCACACAGAAAAAAAAAAAGCCATGTCAATATGGTCAGTTAATATTTAACAAAGGGGACAGGAACATAAAATGGAGTAAAAATAGCCTCTTCAACAAATGGTTGGGAGAACTGGACAGCTCCATGCAAAAAATGAAACTCAATCACCAACTTACACCATACACCAAAATAAACTCAAGATGGATAAAAGATGTAAACATAAGGCATGACACCATAAAAATCTTGGAGAAAACCATAGGCAAGAAAATCTCAGATATCCCACGCAGCAATATTTTCACCATACAGCCCCTCGGACAAGGGATATAAAGGAAAGAATAAAGAAATGAGACTACATCAAAGTAAAAAGCTTCTGCATGGGTAAAGAAAACATCAACAAAATGGAAAGGGAACCAACTGTATGGAAAAATGTATTTGCCAATGATATCTCAGACAAGGGTTTTATCTCCAAAATAAAGAACTCACATGACTCCACACCAGGTACACAAACAATTCAATTAAAAACTGAGCTAAGGAGCTGAACAGACGCTATTTCAAGGAGGACAGACGGAAGGCCCATAAACACATGAAGAAATGCTCAACATCACCAGCCATTAGAGAGATGCAGATAAAACCACAATGAGACACCACTTCACAGCAGTGAGAATGGCCATCATTACAAGTCAACAAACAAGTGCTGGTGAGGTTGTGGGAAAAAGGGAACCCTAGTGCACTGTTGGTGGGAATGCAGACTGGTGCAGCCACTGTGGAAAACAGTCTGGAATTTCTTCCTCAGAAAACTAAAAGTGGAACTACCTTTTGACCTGGCAATTCCACTGCTGGGATTATGCCCTACAAATCCTGAATCACCAATCCAAAAGAACCTATGCACCGCAATGTTCATTGCAGCACCATTTACAACAGCCGAATGCTGAAATCAGCCTACGTGCCTGTCAGTAAATGAGTGGATCAGAGAACTGTGGGACACTTGCACAATGGAATACTATGCAGCAGAGAGAAAGAAGGAGCTCCTACCCTTCGTGGCAGCATGGATGGTACTGGAGAGCATTATACTAAGTGAAATAAGCCAGGTGGTAAAGGACAAATACCATATGATATCACCTATAAGTGGAAGCTAATCAACATACCAAACAAGCAAGCAAAACAGAACCAGATACTTCAAAGTAAAGAACAAAATGACATGACCAGAGGGGAGAGGGGGGCAGAGATAATGGGGGAAAGAAGGGGCAAGCAATGAAAAACAAATAGAGGACACATGGGCATGGATGATGGGGTGGGGATTGACTGTGGGATCAGGTGGTGACAGGGAAGGGGAGAGTAAGGGGGGAAAAGGTGGGACAACTGTAACTGAACAACAATAAATTTAAAAAAACAACAAAGAAACCAAGTTAGATAATAGAGGGCAATGGTCAGGAGTCAGCAGAAATATGTCCTACCTACAACACAAGTATGGCTCTTCAGGGATGGAAGGGAACAAAGGGTTTTTAAAGATGAGATAAAATTTTTCTTCTGGTAGACATTGGGAAGAGCAGCTCTTCTCCTCCACAGCCCCCACTCGCATTTCCTACCTCCTTTTCAGGACTTGGGTAAGATTAAAGAATACTGGGGCATGGGTTGGCAGAAAGATCCCTGAATTAGAAATTCAGGTCAGAGCTGGGAAAGGATGTGACCAGCTTCATCATACCATGTTCTGGCTTCGCCCTTTAGCAAAAAGTCAAGGAGGGCTTTCCTGCCATGGGGGAGGGAGGAATCGACAGGAGGGACCACCTTACCTATGAAGGTGACTGTAGCTGCCCGTAGGAAGGGCTGGGTGCTCTTCAGGAACTCAAAGCTCTGGAGCAGTAAATCCCCCAAGGTCTGAGTTTTGCATTTGCTCACCTGTGGAGTCAGAGAGGAGTGGTGCTGACTAGGAAACTCTACTAAAGACCTGCTCTCAGCCATGCCTCTCTCGCCCTGTCCAGAAGCAGCTCTGGCTTCTGTCTTCAGTCAGCCGAAATCATCTGAACCTGCACACTCAGACAGTCCAGCCCCAGCCAAAGAGCGGACTGAGCAGGAAGTTCATAAAGAGAGTTCTGCTCCTTGATGCCAACATGATAGGGGAGGAAACAACTGATGAGGAGCCAGGAGACCCAGGTTTGACCACTGGCCCTGACACTGGCTTCAGTTTTCTCATCTGGAGAGTTGAAATAAAACCTGCCCGACCTCCCTTGCATGACTGCAAGGCTCCAGTGGGAGAATGGATGTAGAAGTGCTTTGTAAACTGTAGAGTGCTCCATTGATGTAAGGAATCCAAACTCATAATATTAGAATTTCTCATGTTAGTGCCCAACCAACTTGCTTAGCCCTTACGTGTTGGCTTTCAACAAGGGCTCCTGAAGTCACAGAAGACACAGACCCTCAGCACACTGATCACTGATCTAAAGCCCCAAGGACTCCTGCCTCTATCTCGTCCTGCCGCCTCTAAGCAGAAGGCCTCTGTCCCACTGCCATATACTCCCCATGCATGACATCCTTAGCCTCTGAAGGCAGAGATTGGGATGCTACCGGGATCAGATATGGAGGACCAGGGGCTGGCATCCCAAATGTGTGTTCTCAGTTTGCTGATGATAAAGAATAAGAATCAAAGACAGGAAAGGCGACGTATTCACTCACCGAGCCTGTCACTGGGTCCCTAATGTGCACACTGTGGCCTGGCTTCCTGAGAGACTCTCACTCACCAGGTACTCGCACGTTTCTTCCAACACCTGGATGTGATCACTGACGTCAGTATCCTGGAATATATTTGTCAATGGTGGCCAGCCCATCATGTTGGTCCATTCAGTCACAGCCCTTCCACAGGCCTGTGGGACGGAAACAAGGAAATCCGCAAAGCCTCACTCCTATAACTCTGCAGAGCCAGGCCAGGGGCTAAGTGGAAGACCATGAACGTAGGCCCCGAGGGGTTTGGTTGGGATTAGCAGCTGGGATCAGGTGAAACACGGGGCCTTGTTCATGTCAAGGGACATAAACAGCTTCAGGGAGCAGAACCATATCAGGGTAAGAGTGATGGCACCCGAGAGAGGGTAAAAGTGCTCACATCCAGACCAGAGGATAGGACCGAAGAGGTGGACAGTGAGTGCAGACCCCAGACTTGGCTCATGAAAGAGGACTAAAGGGAAGAGGCTATCCTCTAGCAGGAAGGGGTTTAATGAGGCTGAGGTTGACAGGACAGAGGACGCTTGTACCTTGACTACATCAGTGTTGTGGTCCTGCAAGCGGAGCAACAGCGGGACTAAGAAGCCGTTGATCTCTTTTCGGAGGGCAGATCCATGCTTGAATTTTTTAAGTTGACCTAGCATGTGGCCCAGGGCAGAGGCAGCTGAGATCCTCATCTCGTCCTTCTCCTGACATGAAGAGTGAAATGGAGGTGAAAAGGCTTGCTTTCCCTCTGGCCTTGCATCACCTGGCTTCCATACTCCCCACATTTCATTCCTCATGTCCAAAGTACACTGATGCCACTGTGTTTGCATACTGGAAAGGCAACATGACTTGTGTAGCTCAGGAATGCTCGTTAGCCCCCTAGAGCTAGTGAGTCCGTTTGTTAAGGCACAGTGCTAGGGAAACCAAGATTAGCATTTCAATTCCACCACAAACCATATTTACAATCTGTAACTTCATTCTCTTAGGGGATTTACCACAAGAATGCCAAATTAAAAACAAAACACATAGAACTATCCTAGTTATGCTGTGAATTAAATTGTTTAAATCTGTATTTTAGCTTTAAATCTGTAAGTAAAACATTACAAAATGATAAAGGGATCAATCCAACAAGAGGACATGACTCTTGTAAACACTGATGTGCGCAACATAGGGGCACCTAACTATGTAAAGCAATTCTTGGTGAACATAAAGGAGAGATTGACAGTAATATAGTTACAGTAGAAAAAGTTTAAAACACCATTGACAATTGATACTGTCAGAGATTTTCACCTGAAAGCAGCAGACTATACACTCTTGAAAGTGCACATGAAATATTTTCCAGGATAGACCACATATTAGGACACAAAACCAGTCTCAATACGTTTAAGAAGACTGAAAATAGATCAAGCATCTTCTCTGACCACAATGGAATGAAACTAGAAATCAATTACAAGAAAAAAAAACTGAAAAACACACAGACACACATAGGCTAAATAACAGGTTACTAACCATTGAATGGGTTAACAATGAGATCAAGGAAGAATCAAAAGAGACCTTGAGACAAGTGAAAAATAGACATATGGGAGGGAAGATAGTGGAGGAGTGAATGGAAATCACACTGACCTCCCCCCAGGCCAATCTGGAATTACGACTCCAGTGTGGAGAAACCACCCAGAACAAACAACTGAGCAAGAGCCAGAGAGAATCCGTATAACTTCGTATAGACAGAAGAATCAGCTTCAGCACAGCCTGTCTGTTAAGGAGTGCGGTACAGACTCAAGAGGGCTGGCTGGGCACCCACAGGTGGCAGCGCAGGAGGGATAGTTAAGCACCCAGGTGGATCCCCATGAGAAGAATGGGGTCTAAACCCTAAGCTAGGATTCCCAGCTTAGAGCACCAGAGCCCAAAACTACACAGGTAACAACCAGCAGCGGAAAGCAGCAGGGCTGCAGAGACAGAGGGCTGGAAACACAAGAGCCATTTAAGGGGCCAACACACCAATTTTCCTTTGCAGCCACTTACCCTGGGCTCTGGCAAAGGCAAGGGCACAGTGGGCTGGTGACGCCAGAGGAGAGACTGAGGACTGAAGCTTGGAGGACAGAACTGAGAGAGTCCATGCTGGGGTCCCAGTGCTGAGTCATCCCTCAGATGGCAGCAGCCATCGTGCTCAGGCAGAACACTCCTGAGCCCCGATAGCCCGACCCCAGGAGAGAATATCTGCCCTGGCCCTGTGGTGCTTAAGCCTGACAGCTGAGTGCAGAGTGACCAGATTAATAACCAAAGGAGATAGGCAGGCAAAGTGGGGGCAGAGTGGCTAGAGAGACTTGAGGAGAGACTGGGGATGGAAGACTTGGGGAGAGAAATCAGAGTAGCTACCCAGATCCCAGTGCTGAGCCAACCCCCATATGCAATAGCCATCCTGCTCAGGCAGACCACTCCCCTCAGAGAAGCAGCAGCCTGAGGCGAAACCATAGCCCCCACCCAAGGAGGGATTTGGCCTGGCCCTACAGTGCTTAAACTTGACTGCTGACTGCAGAGTGACCATATTAACAATTGAAGGAGACAACCAGGGACAGCACATCACTGGAAGCACTGAACAGGCTGCCTACAGTTAGGTGGGGTCATCTGACATCACCAGATGCAGATCCAGGAAGAAAAAAAACAATGGTACATATAAGAGGCTACCGAGATGAAAGCCACTGTGGTCTTCTTCATGACTTGCGATATAATCTTTCCTGAATAGCTTTTTAACATTCCTTTTTTTTTTTTGTCCAGCAAGTCTGTACATATTAAGTCACTAGATTTTATATATAACGTATTTCAATTCACATATTTTGCCCCTCCCTCTTCTTAGCCCATTTTACTTTCCTCTCTCCTCAAAATATTTTCATTTCAAATTTTGTTTTCTCTCTCACTACAACTTGTTTCCATTCTGCACTCTTACTATTTCTCCCCCATCCAGACACACAAAGCCAACTTCCTTGTCAAGGGTCATTACACATCCTTTTGCCCTGCTCTTTTTTTTTTTATTTTATTGATTATGCTGTTACAGTTGTCCCACTTTCCCCCCCTTCTTGCACCCCACCCCCTTACCCCCCTTTCCCCACCCTTTAGTTTTGTCCATAGGTCATACACGTAAGTCCTTCTGCTTCTGCACTTCCTATACTATTCTTAACCTCCCCCTGTCTGTTGTCTACCTCCCATTTATGCTACTTGTTCTGTGCCCCATTCCCACCCTCTCCCCCAAACACTCCCCTGTCGATGTTCTTCCATACCTTATATAG
>PVJI01019772.1:11527-30438 GCA_004026765.1 Micronycteris hirsuta
TTTCATGACTTGGAATACTTCTCTCCAGCCCCTTCTTGCCTGTAAGGTCTCTTTTGAGAAATCAGCTGACAGTCTTATGGGAACTCCTTTGTAGGTAACTGTCTCCTTTTCTCTGGCTGCTTCTAGGATCCTTTCCTTATTTTTGATCTTGGGTAATGTAATTATGATGTGTCTTGGTGTGTTCCTCTTTGGGTCCAACTTCTTTGGGACTCTCTGAGCTTCCTGGACTTCCCAAAAGTCTATTTCCTTCACCAGCTTGGGGAAATTCTCCATCATTATGTGTTCAAATAAGTTTTCAATTCCTTGGATTTCTTCTTCTCCTTCTGGCAGCCCTATGATCCATATGTTGGGACGTTTACAGATGACCTGTAGGTTTCTGAGCCCCTCCTCCATTTTTTGAATTCTTGTTTCTTCATTCTTTTCTGGTTGGATGTTTTTTTCTTTCTGCTGGTCCACTCTATTGATTTGAGTCCCAGTTTCCTTCTTATCCCTATTGGTTCCCTGCAGATCTCTCCTCATTTGTTCAAGCAATTTCGATAATTTTTCGTCAAATTCTGTGAGCATCCTGATTACTAGGGTTTTAAACTGTGCATCTGATAGGTTGTCTATCTCTTGGTCGGTTAGTTCCGGAGCTTTGATCTGTTCCTTTCTTTGGGCCATTTTTTTTCCCTCGGTGAGCCTGTTACTGTAAGGGGGGCGGAGCCTTGGGGTACACCTGGGCAGGGAAACTCACAGTCGCTGGGTTGTGACGTAGCCTGTGGGGGCGGGACCTGAGAGCACAATGGTGCCTGCTCCACTCTCCACACCCACACCACCTCCTGGAAGCAATTCCAGCCCCTCTGTGCTGGCTCCGGGGGTCGCTCCGGGGTCGGTGGACGGGCTGCACAGCTCCAATCCCCTGTAGGTCTCCCCAATGAACTCTCCTGTGAGGCTGGTAGTTCCTCCCACCGCCGACTCCACCCCCACAGGTGCTCTCAGTCTGCGCCGATGGGATGCGCCCTGCTTTCTCTCCCAGTCCGTCTGCCCACAAATGCGGACCTGCCCGGTCCACCAGTCTCAGCCCCGCTGGGTCTGGATGAGCTGGGCGCTGGCCGCGCTTAGGTCAGGCACTCCTGTCTCAGTGTGCTGCAGCCCCGCAGGAACCGCCCCTCCAACCTCGGTCCTGCCGTTTGCTCACCAGCTCGCCGCGGGGTCGCCGAGTGCTCTCCCTCCGCCCTGCTCCTCCCGGCTCACCAGACTGGATGAATGTATCTTTTTTAATTCCTTGGTTGTCGGACTTCCTCTCAATTCGATTTTCTGTCAGATCTGGCTGTTTTTGGTTGGGTAAATTTCTGCTTTTTCCTTGTTCGGTTGTGCGAGGAGGCACGGTGCAGTCACCTATGCCGCCATCTTGCCGGAAGTCCTGCCCTGCTCTTAAAATACCTATGTTCTCTCTGCATCTTTAACAATCTTTGCTAGTTGATTGTGTGTAGGGTAGTTGTTGTTGCATTGTTTTTTCAATTTTACCTCTAGAGCTTTACTCATTCTGTATTTCATATATCCAGTTTTACTGGTCCCCTTTCCTACTTTTTTTTTTGTCTCAAATTTTAATTTTGCCATCTTAGCCTGTTTTTTTTTTCTTTTTCTTCTCTTTCTCTTTCATCCTGACCTTGTATTTTTCTTTTTCTTTTTTTTTTTTAAGATTTTATTTATTTTTATTTTAGAGAGGGGAAGGGAGGGAGACAGAGAGGGAGAGAAACAGCAATGTATGGTTGCCTCTCACATGGCCCTCCCTGGGGACCCAGCCTGCAACCCAGGCATGTGCCCTGACATGTGCCTTGTATTTTTCTTTATTCTCCAATTTTTTTCTTTTTCCTTACAGCCCAAATTTTAATTTTTCCCTCTCTTAGCCTGGCGTTTGTTCTTCACCTTTAGTACTCCCTGTCGCTCTATCATTTCAAAAACACTTCCCATTCCTCTAAATATCTTAGAGTTTTCTTTCTTTTTTCTGTCTTATTCCCATACTACCTATATTAATTTTTATACGTATATGGTTCATATTACAGTGGTGGATCTTTCTCTCCCATTTGGCTCCTATATTTTTATTAATTATTTAGTATTCTTCCTTCCTTTTTCTCTCACTCACTTTATTTTATCTTATTTTAATTTCTGTCTAAACCTAATATTATATGTGTTCCTTCTCATACTCCATTCCTCATTGTTCATTCCTTTCTTTTAATCATGAGGTAAATTTTACCTTCTCTCTTTCCCTTGCTCCAACTCCCAACTCTTATTAGTGCTCCTCCCTGTACCCTGTCAAAATCACTTTTCTTTCGGTGATTCATCTCATATCTGCTTTCTTTTCATATAATAGTCTTAATCTTATTACACCCTTATTAATTCTAGTTCATTTGATGTTGATAGTGGGACTGTGGAGGGAGTTCTATTTGTGGAGTGGGTTTGCTTCCTGGGCTTTGTGGTTTTGCTCTGGCAGCACCTGCACAACAAAACACAAAATATGGTGGGTGCAGTGACCCTAAGTTAACCAGCTGGAGGCAAAGACCCAACAATAACCAAAAGCCAATTATATCCAGTGAAGCGATATAAAGGGCATCCCAAGAACTTGAAGTTCAGGTGATCAAAGAGACTGCACCACTGAATCTCACAGGCCTCCTACCATAGAAGTTCATACCTCAAAGTCAGAAAGTCAAAACAGATCAATTGAAAAAGCAGAAGCAAACAAGAAGAGTCCCACAAATAGTGTGAAGACAAAGAAAAAACTCCCAATGAAAAGGAAAGGAGCATCTTCATCTTCAGAAAGAATGGTAAATGAAATAGAGGCAAGTCAACTACCAGATATTGAGTTCAAAACAATAGTCACAAGGAAGCTCAGTGAGCTCAGTGTGAATTACCAAAAACTACAGGGAAACTATGAGGAACTTACTGCAAACTATATCAGCATAAAAAAGGACAATCAACAAAGGCCAAGAGGAAATGAAGAATACAATTTCTGAATTGAAGAACACAGCAGAAGGAATCAAAAGTGGGCTCAATGAAGCAGAGGTATGAATCAGTGAGCTGGAGGACAAGGTAGAAAAAAATTCCCAACAAGAACAAGAGAATGAAAAAAGATTCACAAAGTGCAGAAGGTTGAGGGAAATGTAGGACAACATGAAATGGAATAATACCCATATAATAGGAACACCAGAAGGAGAAGAAGAGGAGCAAGGAACAGAAAACCTGTTTGAAAAAATAATGATGGAAAACTTCCCTAATTTGATGAGAGAAAAAGCCACACAAATCCAGGAAGCAGAGAGGGTCCCAAACAAGAGGAACCTGAAGAGGCCCACTGGAAAACACATCATAATTAAAATGGCAGAATTCAAAGGCAAAGAAAGAATCCTAAAGGCAGTAAGGGAGAAAAAGGAAGTAATATACAAGGAAGCCCTGATAAGGCTGGCAGCTGACTTCTCAACAGAAACATTCCAAGCCATAAGAGATTGGCAAGAAATATCCCAAGTAATGAAAAGCAAAGGACTGCAAAGAAGACTCATTTTATGAGGTCAGCATCATTCTAATCCCCAAATCAGACAAAGACACAACAAAGAAAGAAAACTACAGACTATATCGCTGATGAACATAGACACTAAAATCCTCAAAAAAGTACCGGCAAACTATATCCAACAATACATCAAAAGATCATACACCATGATCAAGTGGGATTCATCGCAGAGATTCAAGGATGGTACAATATTTGCATATCAATTAATTAATACATCACATAAACAAAGGACAAACATCACATGATCATATCAATAGAGGCAGAAAAAGCATTTGATAAGGTACAGCACCCATTTATGATAAAAATACTCAGCAAGCTGAGAATAGAGGGACCATTCCTCAACATAATAAAGGCCATATACAAGAAACCTACAGCCAACATCATACTCAATGGGCAAAAACGAAAAGCTTTCTCAATAAGATCAGGAACAAGACAAGGATGTCCGCTTTCACCAACTGTATTCAAGATAGGATTGGAATTCCTAGCTACAGCCATCAGACATAATAAATAAAAGCCATCCAAATTGGAAAGAGGGAGATAAAACTGTCATTGTTTGCAGATGACATAATAGTGTACATAGAAAACCCTATAGACTTCACCAGAAAACTACTCGACCTAATAAGTGAATTTGGAAAAAACAGAGGGATACAAAGTCAATATTCAGAAATCAAAGGCATTTTTGTGCACCAACAACAAAAGATCAGAATCAGGACAAAATCCCATTTCCTATAGCAACAAGAAAAATAAAGTACGTAGGAATAAACCTAACCAAGGAGGTAAAAGACCTGTACTCAGAAAACTACACAACACTGAAGAAAGAAATTAAGGAAGACACAAACAAATGGAAGCATGTACTGTGTTCATGGATTGAAAGAATTAACATCATCAAAAAGTTATACTGCCCAAAGCAATTGATAGATTCAATGCTATCCCTATTAGAATACCAATGACATATTTCACAGATATAGAACAAACACCTCAAGAATTTATATGGAACCATAAATGACCCGAATATCCGCAGCATTTTTGAGAAAGAAGAACAAAGTAGGAGGAATCACCATACCTGACATCAAACTGTATTATAAGGCCACTGTAATCAAAAGAGTCTGGTACTGGCATAAGAATAGACACATAGATCAATGGAATAGAATAGAGAGCCCAGAAATAAACTCAAGTGGCTATGGTCAATTCATATTTGAGAAAGGGGGCAGAAGCATAAAATGGAGTAAAAGTAGCCTCTAGAACAAATGTTGGGACATCTGGACAGCTCCATGTAAAAAATGAAACTTGATCACCAACTTACACGATACACAAAAATAAACACAAGATGAATGAAAGACTTCAATATAAGTCGTGACACCATACAAGTGCTAGAGGAGAACATAGATAGGCAGGAAATTCTCAGATATTCAACACAGCAATAACTTCACTGACATGTCCCCTAGAGCAAGGAACATAAAGGAAAGATAAACAAATGGAACCTCATCAAATTCAAAAGCTTCTGCATGGCCAAAGGAAACAATAGCAAATGAAAAAGGAACTAATGGTATGGGAAAAGATATTTGCCAGTGATAACTTGGACAAGGGTTTGAGCTCCAAAGTATGTAAAGAACTCACTTGACTACACACCAGGGAGACAAACAATCCAATTAAAAAATGGGCAGATGACCAGAACAGACACTTCTCCAAACAGCACATACAGAGGGTCCAGAGACATATTAAAGGATGCTCAGCATCACTGGGCATCAGAGAGATGCACATTAAAACCACAATGAGATATCACTCGATACCAGTCAGAATGGCCATCATAAACAAATCAACAAACAAAAAGTGCTAGCTAGGTTGTGGAGAAAAGGCAACCCCAGTACACTGTTCACGGCAATGCAGACTGGTACAGCCACTGTGGAAAACAGTATGGAATTTTCTCAGAAAACTAAAAATGGAATTGCCTTTTGACCTAGCAATTCCACTGCTGGGATTATATTCTAAGAATCCTGAAACACCAATTCAAAAGAACCTATGCACCCCAATGTTCATAGCAGCACAATTTACAATAGGCAAGTGCTGTAAGCAGCCTGGGTGCCCATCAGTAAATGACTGGATCAAAAAACTGTGCTACATTTACACAATGGAATACTATGTAGCAGAAAGAAAGAAGGAGCTCCTACCCTTCGCAACAGCATGGATGTAACTGGAGAGCATTACGCTAAGTAAAATAAGCCAGATGGTGAAAGACATACCATATGATCTCACCTATAAGTGGAGCGTAATCAACAAAACAAACCACCCAGAAAAACACAACCAGAGACGTCGAAATAAAGAACAAACTGACAGAAACCACAGGGTAGGAGGGAGGGAAACAATGGGGGAAAGAAGAGAAATGGTCATCAAGAAACATGTATAAAGGACTCATGGACAAAGCCAAAGGTAGGTAGGACTGAGGGTGGGGGTTGGGGGTTGGTGGGCAGGGGAAGTGGTGGTGGGAAAATGGAGACAACTGTATTCAAATATTAATAAAAAAGTGACTAAAAAGCAAAAAAGACAAGAAAAAATAAAAACTCAACATCATCTAGATGACACAACAAAAGTAGTGGTAAGAGGAAAGTTCGTAACAGCAGAGGCTTATCTCAAAAAAAAGAAAACAAGACAAATCTCTAACAAACAACCTAATGTTATAAGTAAAGGAATAGAAAGAAACAACACAGCACAAAGTGAGCAGACATAGGAAATAAGAAAGATTAGAGAGATAGAAATGAAACAGTCTAGAAACATAACACAGAAGATCAATGCCATGAACAGAAGATTCTTTGAAAAGGTGAACAAGATTTATAAATCTTTAACCAACCCCCCCCCCAAAAAGGGGACCCAAAGAAATAAAATAATAAATGAAAGAGTAAAAGTAACAAATGAAACCATAAAATACAAACAATTATGAGACAATACTATGAGTAACTATATGAGAACAAATTGGACAAACTGGAGAAGTGGATAAGTTCATAGACACATACAATCTTGCAAAATTGAATCAAGAAGAAACTGAAACTCTGAACAGACAAGTTACAACCAATAAAATCAAAGCAGTAATCAAAATACTCGCAACAAAGAAAAGTCTTGGATAGGTGGCTTCACAGGTGAATTTTAGCAAACATTCAAAGAAGAACACCTATCCTTCTCAAACTATTCCCAAAAACTCAAGAGGAGGGAAGATTCCCAAGCTTATTTTATGAGGCCAGCATCAGATAATGATAGTTCAAAGAAAGAAAATCACAGACCAATGTCCCTGGTGAACATTGATGCAAAAATACTCAACAAAATATTAGCAAAATGAATTCAACAATACATTTAAAAGATAATACACCATAATCAGGTGGGATTGAAACCTGGAATGCAACGATAGTACAATATCCTCAAGTCAATTAACATGATATACCACATAAACAACCACATAAACGTCATATGATCGTACCAATAGATGCAATAACAATAGAAGGAACAGACCACCACATAATAAAGGCCAATATGACAAGCACAGAGCTAACATCAAACTCAATGGGGAAATAACTAAAAGATCAGGAACAAGACAGGGATGTCCACTTTCACCACTCATAGGCAACATGGTACTAGCCACAGCAATCAAACAAGAAACAGAAGTAAAAGGCATTCAAATGGGAAGGAAGAAATAAAACTGTCATTGTTGGCAAGTGACATGCTACTCTACATAGAGAACCATAAGGATTCAACCCAAAAATCTAAAATTTTTTAAAAATAATTACTTTATTGTTGTTTAATTACAGTTGTCTGCATCCTCTCCAAAAATCTAAAATTAATCAATGAACTCAGTAAAGTATCAGGATACAAAATAATATGCAGAAATCAGTTGCATTTTATACACCAGTAAGTAACTATCAGAAAGGGAACATAAGAGAACAATCTAATTCACTATTGTATCTAAAACATAAAATAAAATATAATAAAATAAAAATACCTGGGAATAAATTGGCAAGCATGCACAATGGACAGACAGAGAACTCCAAGAGAAGCCCTCCAATTAACCTCAGGAAGCCAGAAAGGGAACTCACAGTGCCCCAAGAGAATGGGGAAATCCTTCACTTCTTTTTCTTCCCTTGTTCCCTCAGGCTGCAGCCACCCCCACCCTCCCCACCGCCCACCACAAGCTCCAATGGGGCACTGTGGGAATCTATAGGAGCCCAAACTCTGAGGGAGGGAAACCTTACTCTCCACTTGATGGGGCTGAGGCCCCAAGAGGATGGACAAACACCCAGTGCTTTACTTCTTCTCTCTGCCCTCATGCCACTTGGCTCAATTGTACACACAGTCAGACACGTGGCTGCCATCGCAGGGTAACTAAAGCCCCAGTTTTCTGGCCAAACAATGGGGAAAAGGTATCCTGGGAACTGTAGAACCAGGGAGCTCATGGAGGAGGAGGAGCCTAGGCAAGTGCAAACTCAAAAGAGCAATGGCAATGAATTCAGAACTGACACTGAAATCACAGCGTCCCCACAGAAGCTAGTCACAGCCTGCAGCCTGAAGGTAAACAGGCCAGTTGCCTTCTAAAGCAAAAATACCAGCATGCTCCATAGGATTTAAATGAGACCCAGAGTCACATAATGTAATATTTAAAATGATACAATAAAAAATTACTCCATGTGCGAAGAGCCAGGAAAACCTTAACTCACATGGGAAAAGACCATTGATATACCACTCAAGAGGAAACAGATACTGGAATCATCTGATATCAATCTTAAAGCAGCTTATATGCACAATACTCCAAAAAGCAACAGTGAACACCCTTGAAATGAATATAGAAATAAAAGCCTCAGCAAAGAAATAGAAGATATAAAGAAAACCTTTGGGAAATTATTAAACCGAGAAATACAAATTTAGTAGACTAAGTAGCAAAACAGAGATGGCAGAGGAGTCAGTGAACTTGAACAAAGATCAATCAAAATTATCCAATCTGCTACACACAGAGAAAAATCATTGAAAATGAGCAGAAAGAGGAGAGGAGGAAGAATGTGGTGTTGAAAAAAACTTGAGATAATAGCTAATAAATTTCAAAGTTTGATAAAGATATAAATATAGAGATTTCAAGAAATTCAGTGAACCCCAAACAGGCTGAAATGGAAGAAATTCATGCCAACACATCCTAAACGGCTGAGAACTAAACACAAATGTGAGACAAATAAAGACATTTTCAGACAAAGACCGAAAACACTGACAATTAACATATCCTCACTGAAGAAGCCATAAAGAAAGAAAAGGTAATCTAGAAATGAGGTGAAAGCTATGAGAAGGAAAGGTAAACCAAGGCATATGTAAACATAGAGGTAAATCTGAATAAGTATCGACTGTATAAAACATCACTAATGATGATGCTGTTAAAGACCAAATTTAGGAATTGTAAAAGAGTGTGAAAATAAAATGCTAGAATACATATAAAATGGGAGGGTGTAATCAGAGTTAAAGCACTCTAAGATCCTTTCATTGCTTGCATTAAGGGAAAAGATTATCTTTAGGCTTTGTTAAGTCAAATATACGTGCTGAAGCAGAGAGAAAGAAGGAGCTTATACCCTTTGCGACAGCACAGATGGAACTGGAGGGCATTATGCTAAGTGAAAAAAGCCAGGTGGTGAGGGACAAATACCATATGATCTCGCCTTTAACTGGAACATAATCAACAAAGGAAAAAAGCAAGCAAAATATAACCAGAGACATTGAAATGAAGAACAATCTAACAATAGCCAGAGGGGAGGGGGAGGGGACTATGGGGAGAAGGGTTTTCAGGAACTACTATAAAGGACACATGGACAAAACCAAGGGGGAGGGTGGAAGCAAGGGAGGGAGGTGGGTTTGGATAGGGTGGGAGGAGGGGAGGGGAGAAAATGCAGACAACTGTAATTGAACAACAATAAAGTAATTTAAAAATTAAAATTATATATATATGTGTTGTACTTTATAAGTATCTGAGATATAGGTGAATCAGATGTTGACCCTGCCACAATGGAGTGAGTGTCCAGGCTCTTAGAGATGAGGAGAGTGACACAAAAATCATTTAAATCCAAGGTTCAAAAACTACAAAGTTATAGATGCCACAACAGCAGCACTGTGAGCAAGCATCTCTGATGTCAAACCCCATCACCTCCAAAGTCCTATGCTTTGTAAGGAGGATAAGATGTGGAGAGAACAGGTGCTGGTCTGGGAAGTTCAGGTTTCTGAGCCTTTGGGTTCTTGCCTCCAGGCTCCTGGCATTCTAGGGTCCCAGTGTTGTTTGGAAGGAGGCTAGAAGTCATGAGCTCTCTCCACACTCTCCAAGCCTGCAGGAGAAGATCCTGGGAGTCAGAACCAGTTTCATATCAGCATCACTTTTTTTTCCTTCAGTGGCTCCCTCAGGGAACTGAGGCAAGAGAGGAGTGGATGAGTGTGTGCTAGGCACAACTGCATGTAACAGGGGATAAATTTTGGGCCTGTCCAATGCACTGCTTCAAGTAGCTGTGTCTCCTTTTTTACCCCTCAGTGACTTCAGCCTTCCACCACAGCCCTATAGCCCTGCCCCAGAATCCTTAATTCAGCTTGAACAGTTCCTCTGCATCTCTCGCCCCTATTGTTCCCAACTACTCCCAGGGACGCAGGCCCATACGTCATTGATGAGTTCCCGCAGTTGCTCAGCCACGGTACCAAACACCAGCTTGATGTCTTTTCTCTTCCCATGGTGGGTAATATTCTTTAGGGCCTTCATTGCCTGTACCCTCACTCACCACTCGTTGTCCTTCAGGATTTCTTCCAAGATGGGAACCAGGGTCTTCAAAGTTTCTGACTATTTGGAAGAAGGCACAGATCACTTACCACCTGGAGATCATGCACCACTTCAGGGACAAGGATTCATGTGAGAAAAGAGATGGTGCCTAAGAGAATCACACACAGGGGATCTAGGGGCTGGATGTGCCGAGCATGTGGAAGGCTGGTGCTCAAGGTGTGTGGGAGGCCTGAGGGCCAGGCTGTGTAAGTCTATAGACTGGATGCTCTAGGGCCCTAGAATGAGGGGTGGGGAATTAACTAACCCTGAGTAACTAAGAGACCCACGGGAGGTATATTAAATGGTTTGGAGACTTACACCCGATTCCCACTGGGTTCCCCCATTCTTACTTTTCCTGGGTGCAGTGCTAGGTTACTGATCCCATGGAGCCTGATTTCCTTGATGATGTGGTCAGACTCTGTGATCCAACTGGACAGATTGCCTACAAAGTCCTGCCGCAGAGTCTCAGACACTGATTCATGACAGAGGAGCTGCGGGAGCAAGGAGACTACAGCTGTGGATGGAGACAAAGTCATGGGTACCCCAAGCCCCCTCAGCTCTCCCTCGGGCCCCACATGCAGGTAAGGCTGTAATGAGTTGAGAGCAGTGGCAGATCTGTACACATGGGGTAGAGACTGAGGCCAGGGAAGATGATGCTTATAAAGTCTGCATTTTGGGCCAGATGCTGGGATCCAAGGATCACTCTGGGGGGACTAGAGCTGCTGATCTCCTCCCCAGGCTTTCCCTGCATTTTTTAACCAGGTTCCTTGAGTTACAGGCAAGGAAACCCCACTTTACAAGGCTCAATTCTATTCTTTCTACCTTCTGGGGCGTGTTATTTAATATTTCTGTAAAATGTTCCTCAGCTGCAGGAAATGAATGGCAGGGGCCGGGGTCCTCTCCCCAGGCTTTCACCTCTGCATAGATGCTCCTGGCCAGGATCTTCTGGTGATTGTCCAGGCTGCAGAGGAGGTTCTCGACATGGTTTAGAATCTGCTGCAGAATGGCTGGCTCACAGTTCTTCACGATGCCACTGGGGTGGGAGAGGGAAACGCAGGAGTTGCTGGATGGGGGTGGTCAGTCGGGGTGGGGATGGAGCAAAGGTACAATGTGCACAGCACAGGGGAGACATGAGTGCTGAGGTGTGGGGATGAGGAAGGGCAGGTTAAAGGCTGCTGTATTTGAGTGCTCTGCCCTGGAAAATTGGGGGTAGGGGCTGAGAGTGGTATGAGGCTTGCTGGGGAAATGGTTCCCACCTCGTCAGTTCTATGACCCCTAAGTAGTATAATTGGGGGTTGCACAGAAGCTCCCAGCCTTCATACTCTTCTGTGTCGGCCATCACTCCACCACATGCAGCTGTCAGCAGCAACTTCACCACCTCCAAGGCACAACTGAAGGCCAGTTGTCACTGGGTTTGGGAAAAGAAAGGGACAGACAGATGGATAAGGTGTTAGGCCCTAGTGTGCATGCTTATGCAAGCAAGCCAGGAGACAGTTCCCAAATCTGGTAGCCAGGTGGGTTCTGCTGCCCAGCTCTGAAAATCCACAGCTCTCTGAAACCCATCTCCAACTGCTCGCCTACTCAGCCCTTTAACCTCGGTGCTCACGCAACCACAGAGTCTGACAGAAGAGGCCACAGAGGTGTGCTAGAGCCATGGTGCTCGCATTCTGCTCTCCGTGGCATAGAAAGGTTAGGATGTCTTCGCCTCCATAGCCACCCAATCAGAATGTCTCTGCTTACTCATCTTATTTGTTTTTATTTGTTATGTAAGGATACACTGGAATCGAATACACTGAGGCTTTAGAAAGAGGTACAACAACCACTTATTTAGGAGCCCAACCCCCACTTTAGTGCAGAAAACTGCCGTAGTGACTTGCATAAGATGTCACAGCTAGTTGCAAAGCTCAGCCAGAGGTTACCCAGGTTTGAATGGCCACAACTGCATGGAGAGAATGACACAGGGGTAGTCTTGCCCTGTCATTCACCATCTAATTGAAACTTTGCACATGCAGAGGTATGAACATAGATGTGCAGTGCTGAGTGAATCAAGAGAACAGTACATGAAAGAAAAGGAGGAAAGAGAAACTCGAAAATATGTGAGAACATGCCAGCATTTGATGCTGAAGCACCCACACTGATAAATAGAATATCAGTGTGGAAGCCGCAGCATCTCTTTCTCAGCATCCCTAGGGGATCAGCGTCCAGTTGTCCGGGGCCCTCTGGACTTGACTAGTCCCATTCCACCATCATATGCGGTTTGGCTTACCCATCTGGGTTAGACTTTGCTCTCCTTCCCTGGGCTCTGATTCTCCATGGAGACAACCTCCAGGGAAGGATATTTGTCAATCACCCAGTGGAGATGACACAGCACAGCCAGCAAGAGCCGTGGGAAGAGTTCATGAATGGAGTCCCGGAAGAGTTCATGAATGGAATCCTGGAGTGGGGACCCAGACAGCATCTCATACAAGGCACAGGCAGCCTGGAGAAGAAGCGTGGGAAGGAGGGTAGCAGAACTGACTAGGCCTGATGCACACAAAACAGTCCTACAATACCACACACTGAATCCAACCCTGCCCCCACTTGTTACTGCCCAAAGGGCACCAAAGACGGAAAGCCCACAGCTCATCCCTGGGAAATAGAGGAGCCATGCACATGTAATCTGCTCTCTCTTCATTCCCCAACATACAAACAGAAAGGGGAGCAACTCTAAATTTTCAACAGAAAATGATTTGGGGCATAATTTCTCCAACCAATGTTAGATAACCAAACCTCCTCCACCACCCCCACCCCCATACTCCCAGCCAGGCTCCATGAAAATTAGCACCTGCCCCGAAACCAAGACACTGAAAAAGCTGATTAACTCTGAACATCAGTTTCCCTACTCATGAAATAAGGCTGATCTTCGCCCTTTCTACATCATGCAGTTCCCGGACGTCCACGTCCACGTACGTGTAGTATTAGGGAGCCCAGTGTGAACCCTCTCCTCTTTGCTCCTCCCTGACACCTCCCCGCACCCTGCAGCTGCCCTTTGATCTTCGGATCTGCTCCCAACTCCCAGTGATTCCTCACCCCCCTCTCCTTCCTCGTGCTGACCAACACACGCTGGGAGACCATCTCTCTCGTTTCCTCTGTGCAGCGCTGTTCCAAAATGTCTGTGAGGAGCTGCAGGATGTTCATGCTGGTCTCTCTCTGGGTGCCAAACACCTTCCACAGGGCCAGAATGGTTCTGCAGGACCTAGAGACAGCTATGTCATGGGCCCCGGGGACCATGTTCCTAGGACTAGTCTGGTCTCAGGCCTATGAAAGGCCCGTTCTCAGGTCCTAGAGGGAGGGGGACCCAAGAGGACTTGGCCAAGGAACAGGAAGTTTGACTGGCATCAGGAGAAAGCATGCTTGTGCAGAGATTTTTGTCATGGACTTGGGGTGGAGCAAGGGAGGGTTTGTGGGGGATGGAGAATGTTCTCCAGGGCCTTGGGAGAGGTACCTATCCTAAGGGAGGGGCTTGTTGAGCAGCAGGGGCCCCACGGTGCGGGTGTGCTTGTCCGCCAGCAAGCACATGGCCCGAAGGGTCTCCTCCCTTGTGCTGGGCTCCAGCTGGAATTCGAGCCATTCCAGGATGCCCTCCACAATCGCCTCAACCTACAGGGTAGAGCCAGAAGTACCTCAGCTGTTCCTTTTTTACTTCCTTCCCTCTTCCTCCCTCACTACCAACTCCTCAAGCTCAAGGGGGCCTAGTTGCAATCCTGTCAGTGATTCTTCTTAAGGCAGAGCTCGGGGGAGCCAGAGGCCAGACCACCAGGGCCCACAAAAACAATTCCAGAAGCTCATGCCAAGCCCACTGTAGCCAATGCCTGCCCACAGCCCTGGAGTCCAGACAGGAGCTCCCAGGTTTTTCAGGAGACACAAGACCCTCCAGACGGAAGGCAAAAGCTCTGGTGACATCTCAGGGCTTTCCCTCCCAGCTGAGATCAACATACACTCACAAAACTGCAGGCACAGTGGTACTGGATGTGGAAGGACCACAGGGCTCTCACCTGTTTTTTGTTTTTTGTTTTTTTTGAGTGAAGTAGGAAATGTAGATTTTTAAATGCTAAAGCTTCTCATTTTTATATTAGCCTAATAGAAAATTTATGCAAAGGTCAGATATTCCATGAGCTTGCTTGTTTGCAGTCCACGTCCTTACTTTTCACAGAGGTCTGGCCCCCTGACACCCCAGGAAATCAGGGGGAATCCCCTAACAATGCCTACACTCTTCCACATAGTTGTCACTAACTGAGGAATCGGCCACCCAGAGGGGAGACACTGCAGTTACAAGCTCAGAATTACAATGCTAGGGCTCCCTGTGACCATAGAGAAAATTTAGCGCCAGCCCACATTTTAGGGGTGAGTGAATTAAAGCCAGCTGAGGAGAGGGACTTGGCCAAGGCCTTCTGGCTGCTTGGGGACAGAGCCAGGGGAAGAGCCCAGGGCTCCTGACTTGCAGGGCAGAGCTCTTGCTGCAGCACCAGCTACCTTCCCAATGTCTGTGCCTCGCTCTTGGATGACAGCGCTCATCAGCTGGGCTGAAGCCAGAGACACAGGGGCCCTGCTGCTGCTCAGTTCCTCCAGGGTCGTCAGTATCAGGTCGGTGAGCTGGGGCTGGGTGAAGTACTGTGCGAATGCCTGCAACAGGGTGAGATTGGGCTGGACGCAGGGATCCCCTGTCTGAGACAGCCTGTGCCATTCCTCCTGGTTAGGGAGGGCTTCTCTTGGGAAAACGATGTGCTTTTGTCTTAGGCTTTTGCTGTCTGCCTAGGTCCAGAAGACCCTTTCACTGGCTACAGAGTCTTTGGGGATGGAAGGGAGATAACACTGACCTCAGGTGCAGTGTGGGGCTCAGAGGACGGTGGCTGCAGAGGCAGAGCACGGGCAGAGGAGGGGTGGGGCTCAGAGGCTCAGTGACATCTCTTTGAGGCACGGGGGATGTCTACACATTGCTCACAAAGCATCAATAGCATGAAGCCAAGGCTTTTGGGGAGACAGGTCAACAAGGATTGGGACCCATGATGCCCAAGGGGAACAAATGGTAGCATGTGGTAGGAAAATATTCCCAAAAGGAAAAGTTCCCAAGTAGTGATGGAACGGGAAATGAGATGGGATCAAAAAGTCCCACCCAGGAGTCTCTAATATCAGGTCAATGAGAGCCTCAGGCTCTCCCCACTTGGTCTCTGGTCCTGCCCCCTCAAACTTGCCAACATCGATGGCATTTCTAGGGCACAAGTTCCATCTACTCTTGTCCTCTTCTTGCTGCAAAGCCAGTTTTTGCTTTTCCATCTCTGAAAAAGAAAAACGACCGACCACACCCCTTAGCCACTGAGAAAGCATCTTAGCCTCCCCACTTCCTACCTTCTGGCCAAACTCCTACTGCCCTAAGTCAGCTGGGGGTGCTGTATGTCCTGTGGGGCTGGGAGTAGAAAATGGACTTAAGAACAGGAATGGTGGGAGCTGAGCTCAAGGACCCCCAAGCTGCCTGTCTCAGAGCAGAGGTAGAATCGGGTAAAAGTATGGGGTTCCGCAGGAGGAGGAGAAACTAATACAAAAGAACTATTTCCTGTGTGGGTATTTTGGCCCAAGAGATTAACTGTAGGTGTTTGGGGGCAGATTTGTAAATGGAAATGAGGTGTTCCTTAACTTCTTGGGTCTCACTCTTCCAGGACAGAGGGTGGGGGGAATGGCCAGCCCAAGGGGGAGGCTGTAGGGGACTGTGATAAGAGAAGCTTCCCCATACGCTCTTTTCTTGAGAGGATACAGTTGAGGTTGTAGGCAGCCTGGGATGACAGAGAGCAGATGTTGTCCACAGGGTCCTGGCAGCACACGTCCAGCAGCTTTACCCAGTGCCCCAGCTGGGTGATCTCAATCTGCATCTAGGGAAGGAAGCTGGAAGTTATCCTAGCCATTCCCTTAGGCTGAGTTCTCACAGGAAAAGAACTAGAAGGAGGGAACACATGTGCAAGAGACATGAAAGGTGGGAGACTAGGTGAGGTCGGTGGGAATGGGATTAGGCAGGTGAACTGTGTCCATAAAGGACATAAGGGATCATACTTGTGGAATGACCTACTCCGTCTCCTTTCTTTGCCTCTTGGTACCCTACTCACCTGTCAAGCCTCATTCAAATGATGCCTCCTTTATGAAGCTTTCCCTACTGCCCTCACTTGTAATGTTTTCTTGATGTTTCATTCCCACGACACTTGGTTTTACACATTCACTATCACCTTCTGTTTAAGTTTGTGCTGTGCATGCCTCTCCCCACAGTGGACTGTAAGATCCATGAAGTCAGGGAACTGTCTTGGTCATCTGTGCGTTTGCTATAGCACCTAACACAGTGCCTGGCACAAGGTGAGTGCTTAGTAACTGCTCGTTCAGACGAACAGCATCAAAATGAAACAAGTGGAATGAAATAAAATCGGTGGATGGAGAAAAAGACCAAGTTGAAGATGTCAGCAGGGAGGAAGGAGAGAAAAAGATGGGATGCACAAGAGAAAACACGATGGGGTCTGGGCAAAGGAGGATGAGCATGAGTGACCAAGGCTCAGTAATACATGTGATGAAGTTTTGGACAAATGCAGGAATAAGGGCAACCACACGGGGTATGAGGCCCATGCTCCAGGGCCAGCTCCCACTCACCTTGAAGTTAATCATCGTTGCAGCAAATCCAAGAACATGGGCAGCACACTGCATGGCCCGTTCCCGCTCATTGTCCTTCTGGGAATTAAGCCATGGGTCCAAAAGCTGGAGGGAGGAGAGGATAAAAGGAGAGGCCTATTCAGCTGCATCCCAGAGGACAGACAGGTACTCTTGAACCTGGCTTCAGCACAGCAGCAGGGTAAGACTTCGGACAGCAGGGCCTCTTTTGCCGAGAGGCAGGTTATGTGGGTCTGGCACCAGAGGCCTTCATTTCCCAGCCCCAAATTTCCCCTCATCTAGGTGCTAAAAATCTCAATTCCTATCCCTTCTTTCTTGTTAAAGCAGTGGCTCTCAAAATATATCGACTCTATTCACTTCAGTGGGTCCATACACCCTAGTGTTCCCCTAACCACCTCTTCCCACTCTTCAGTAGAAGAGAACTAGGTGATAACAAAGAAGAATCACTGCACTCACAGATTCCAGGGCAAAGTGTGCATAAGTTTGCTTGAGAAATATAATGATAAATAATTTCACTTGAAATGCAATGCATAAATGCCTCGCCTTTAGTAAACTATGGGCCCAAAATAGCACTGATCCAAAGGTGCACTGCTACTTAATCTACAATCATCAATCTAATGATGATGCATCTACACAGATAACAATCTAGAATTGAAAAAGAAGAAGAGCAGCAGATGAAAAATTCACAACCAACTCAAGAGAACACTGAAGCTGCACTGACCAGAAAAAACACTTCCTGAAGACATGAGGAATTTTACTGGGAGTTGTACAAGTCTTCCTTGCAGCCAGACTATGATGAAATACCCCAGTGATGACATTGTGTTCTCTAAATACCATTTTTCACAGAGAGGAATCAGAGCTCCTTGGAGAAACAGTGATTCCAGGACTGAGACAGGAAGTATACAAGATATTACACTGGAGAGGAAGGAAGCTATTGAAGGCTAATGGAGTCATGTTCGAGGAATTCAAGAGCCAACTTGAAGTCTGCTACTGACCAAAGATGGGACAACTTAGACATCAATAAGAACAATAGTTGTAATTGATTGAAACGCATAAAGCTTTTAAAATTTCATTAATAATTCAAATGATACTAGAAGACTTCCTGCCAAGATGGAAGCAGAGGTAGATACACTTTGCCTCCTCACACAACCAAAGGGACAACAACAAATTTAAAAACAAAAAACAACCAGAATTGCCAGGAAATAGAACTATATGGAAATCCGACAACCAAGCAGTTAAAGAAGAAACACTCATTCAGATTGGTAGGAGGGGCAGAGATGGGCAGCTGGGGCAGGGAGGACTCATGGCAAGGCGGCAGCTGGTGGACAGGGCTGTCCCACATTCACATTCTGATAACCCAGGAGGAACAACTGGGGAGCGAGACAGACCTCATGAACCAGGGTTACAGTGTGGGGAAATAAAGCCTCAAAACCTCTGGCTGTAATAACTTGTGGGGATTGTGGTGGCGGAAGAAACTCCTAGCCTCACAGGAGAGTTCGCTGAAGAGACCCACAGGGACCTAGAATGTACATAAACCCACCCACCTTGGAAGTAGTAGTACCAGAAGGGCCCAATTTGCTTGTGGGCAGCGGGGAACATGACTGAAGGCTGACTGAGAACCCAAAAAGCAACATTGCTCCCTCTCAGACCCCTCCCCCACATACAGCACCACATCACAGGGACATGGGTTGCCGTGCACTGACAATACCCAAGGCTCTGCCCCCTTAAACATACAGGTGCACCAAGACAAAGAAATATGGCCCAACTGAAAGAAAAGATCAAAATTCCAGAAAAAGAGCTAAGTGATGAAGAGATAGACAACCTGGCTGATACAGAGTTCAAGACACTGGTAATCAGGATACTCACAGAACTGAT